>CM016561.1:7496894-7796894 GCA_003412495.2 Echium plantagineum
GCAAGCACCCTCCCAAGCGGAGTTTCTCATCTACATTTTGCGTGGCTTGAACGATGAGTATCGCTCACTCAAATCTATGGTGTATTCTCGTGAAACTCCAATATCTTATGAGGAGCTTCACAATTATGCACTTACTCATGATTTTGTGAATCACGATATCTCTCCGTCGAGTCAAGGTTTGCTTCCTACTCCACCACCCTCGGCTCAATATGCCTCTCGAGATCATGGCTCAATGGCTCGTGGCCGCGGTCGATCCTCTCGGGGCCGATTTTCTCGTGGTTCAGGTCGCCCTCACACGGACCGTAGGAGTGCACCCCTGCGTCCTCCTATCAGTCCAAGACCCGCTGCTATGTGTGTGAGTCTACTATGCATCTTGCCAACATGTGTCCACATCGGACAGCCCCAAATGCACATTTTGCCGGCTCGATTATGGCGCAGCCTCCTGCCTATCCCTCTCCTGGTTCTTCCTATCCTGGTTCCATCTCATCTTGGCTTCCGGATACCGGTGCATCTCATCACATTACTCCAAATTTGGCTGCTTTCCAGGATCCCGTGTCGTATCCAGGCTCAGATGCTCTCCAAGTTGCCAATGGTCAGCATATGAATATTGCACATACTGGTATTACTTTTCCTTCATCTCACAAATCTCTTACTTTAAATAATGCTTTACATGTTCCGTCTGCTCACAAATCGCTTCTTTCTGTTCAAAAATTCTGTCAAGATAATAATGCCTTCTTTGAGTTTCATGCCAATCGTTTTGTTGTTAAGGATCAGGTAACCAAGCTCCCTCTACTTACCGGGACGAGTAATCAGGGCCTATATCAGTTTGCGTCAAGTGGTGCTGTGTCGTTCAAATGATTTGTCTGCTTTTTCGAGTCATGTATCGTCGCCTGTTTGGCACCATAGGCTAGGTCACCCTCATGATCGGGTGTGTCGTCAATTATTTTCACAATTAGCTCCTAAGTCGCGTTTTATTTCAAGTCAGTCCTGTACTGCTTGTCCGATGGGCAAGCTTGCTAAGACCTCTTTATTTTTAAGTAATAAACGCAGCTCTCGCCCACTTGAGCTTATATTTTCTGATGTTTGGGGTCCTGCCCCGGTCTTATCTTCTGATGGTTTTCGCTACTTCGTCATATTTGTTGATGACTATTCGCGTTATGTCTGGTTTTACCCACTTACTGTTAAATCTGATGTTCTCAAAGTTTTTAAACAATTTCAAGCCCTTGTGGAACGTCGCTTTAGCTGTAAAATTAAAACTTTACAAACAGATTGGGGCGGTGAATATCGCACTTGTCATAAATTTTTTAACGAAATTGGTATTGGTCACCGAGTGTCCTGCCCACACACTCACGAACAAATGGGTCGTGTGGAACGGCGTCATCGACATATCGTAGATACGGGTCTCACACTTCTTTCTCACGCTCATCTTGATTTGTCATATTGGCACTTTGCATTGAAACCGCTGTGTTTCTAATCAATCGATTGCCTACTGTGACTAATCAACACATCTCTCCGTATGAGCTTCTATTTAAATGTGTCCCTGATTACATGTTCCTGCGAAGCTTCGGCTGCTTGTGTTACCCTTATTTGCGGTCCTTATCATTCGCATAAATTCTCTTTTCGCTCTTCTCCGTCAATATTCTTGGGTTATAGTCCTCTTCATAATGGCTACCGGTTGTATGGATATTGCGTCTCGGCGCATCTATATAGCTAAATTTGTTAAGTTTATTGAAGAGGTCTTCCCCTCCCTATCGCCTCCTTCGTCCTGTCCTCCTATAATCGGTGCCTCTCCTTCGTGTCTTAGCAGCCCTATCCGTCCTCCCCTCCCTGTTCTTGTTCCCAGCAGCCCCTGCCCACTGATGTCGTCTTCCCCCCCAGCCCACGTCCCCTGTCAGCCTCCTGTACCAGCCCCAGCTCACGTCCCCTGCCCTGCCCCAGCCCAGTCCCCAGCCCCAGCCCCGTCCCCTGTCCCCTGTCCGTCTCCTGCACCAGCCCAGCCCCCTGCCCCAGCCCCGTCCCTCTCCTGCCCCAGCCCCAGCCCTGCACCAGCCTCCGCCAGCAGCCCCGCACCAGCCTCACCCTCTTCCAGCCCCTCACACCAGCAAGCTCCTACCTCTACTAGCAGCCCAGCTACAGCCTCGCCTTCCTCCAGTTCCCCACCGCAGCCTGCTCCCACGCCTCCTGTCTCTCCGCCTCACCCTCACCATATGCGTCTGCGTCCCAATCCTAAACCATCCCGTAAGCGCCTTGAAACCCATCCCTATGCCCTAGCCGTTACTCTTCTAGCTACCGAACCTACATGTTTCACCCAGGCCAACAAATGTCCCCTTTGGCGTCAAGCCATGTGTGAAGAGATTAATGCAATGGTTCGTACTAATACATGGACACTAGTTCCTCCTCGCTCGGGAATGAATGTTGTGGGGTGTCGATGGGTGTTTAGGCTCAAGCGGGACTCTAATGGTACTATTACGCGTCGTCGAGCGCGCTTAGTGGCGAAAGGCAATCATCAGGTGGAAGGTATTGATTTTTCTGATACTTTTAGTCCTGTAATTAAGTCATCTACTATTCGAATTATTTTGTCTATTGCTGTTACATATAAATGGAATGTTCGTCAAATTGATATACAAAATGCTTTTCTCCATGGTACTCTTGACGACACAGTTTATATGGTTCAACCTCCGGGTTTTGTTGATTCGTCTCACCCTCACTTTGTATGTAAACTGAATAAATCTCTTTATGGTCTCAAACAAGCTCCGCGTGTGTGGTTTCATTGCCTGCAAGAGTTTTTGTTATCTTACGGGTTTCTGCAGTCAAAGGCAGACACCTCGTTGTTCATTTTCTCTCGTGCAGGTGTTCACTTGGTCATGCTGTTTATGTTGATGATATCCTGGTGACGGGTAACAATGATGCTGCCATTCATGCGTTCCTGGCGGCCCTCAGTTCACGATTTGTCACTCGGGATCTCGGTGCCCTTGATTTTTCCTCGGAATTCAGGCCATCAAACAATCTGATGGAAGCTTGCTGCTCTCTCAGCGTCAGTACATGGTTGATCTTTTGGACAAGGCTCAGATGGTCAATTGCAAGCCCACATCTACTCCAATGGCTACTACCCCGTCCGTGGCTCCTCTATCTGATCCGCCCCCTGATGCTACGCTGTATCGCCAATTGGTTGGCTCCTTGCAGTATCTCACTCTCACTCGCCCTGACATCTCCTTTGCGGTTAACCGTGTCTGTCAGCACATGCATGCACCTACTGCGGACCACTTCCTGATGGTTAAACGTATTCTTCGATACGTTAAGGCCACACTTCACCTTGGGTTGCTTATTTCACCGTCTGTTGATTTGTCTATTCAGGCGTTTAGTGATGCAGATTGGGCCGGCTCGTCAGATGATCGTCGCTCTACTGGTGGCTATGCTGTCTATCTAGGTTCGAATTTAGTTTCCTGGCAATCCAAGAAACAACGCACAGTGGCTCGCTCCTCCACAGAATCAGAATATAAAGCTCTTGCCGATTGTGTTGCAGAAGTATCCTGGTCTATGGCGATTCTTGGTGAACTTCGGTTACTTCCCCCCAAGCCTCCGATTCTTTGGTGTGACAACCTTGGTGCAACCTACTTAGCGGCTAATCCTGTCTTCCATGCTCGCACTAAACACATCGAGATTGATTACCACTTCGTTCGTGAAAAGGTTGCTCGACGAGAACTTCTAATTCAGTTTATATCCACCAAAGATCAAATTGCGGATGTACTTACTAAACCGCTATCTACATCTCGGTTTACCTTCTTTCGGGACAAGCTTCGGCTTGCTTCGCGTCCGCCTTCAGCTTGTAAGGGGAGTATTGGATATATTAGGTTAGATCCGGATAACTATTGTACGTTAGTTTAGGATGTAGTTGTTGCGATATTGTAGAGTTGTAATCATATGTAAACTCTTGTATTATATCATCTATATATATCACACTAGGACCTCTACAATAATCAAGAGAGTCCATTTGATTAATTGTGCTTTGTTACTAATCGTTGTTCCGATTCAATAATGTAGCACTATAGCTAAAGATACAATTTTTATCAAATAACAACGACAAAAACTCTTTTCCTATGTAGTATAGCTAAATATATGATTTTTTTCAAATAACATATCAAAAAAACTCTTCTTTTAATATGGTATAGTATGATTTCTGTGAAATAACATTAAAAAAAAAAATCTCTTTTTTTATATGGTATAGCTACAGGTATGATTTTAATGAAACAACATATCTGAAATTGTGAATCTTAAAAGGGGGGATTAGGGGGGGTTGTGGAGCAGTCGAGATCAGTGGGGGAGATTGAAATGGAATTTTGGAGTTAGATCGAGTAAGAGTACATTCGAAGGGAAGTTGAGCAAGAAAGAGGCATTTCACCATATATGGATTTTATTAATCAATTACTCGGACCTTTTCACTCAACTTTGTTTGTTGGATTGGATTATATTTCCAAAACAGTGGGTTTTATGCTCCAAGTTATTTGTGGAATGGTGGTCATTCATATTTATTTGTAAAACTTTGACATTAAATTGATGTGTGATGTATATAGTGTAGATGGGATTGCTTGTAGGTTATAGTGTATTGTATTTAATTAGTAATAATTTCTAGTTGTAAAAGTGTGTGTTTTGATTTTCTTTTTTTCAAGTTTTGTCCAAAGATTATAAGTAAAATTTATGTTTTTTATTAATGTATCAAAGTTGGATAGAATGTTGTTGAATATTAATTGATTTTGAATTAATCAATTATTTCATATTGTGCTAATAGTGAAAGCGAAGATTTTATGTTGGAGGGGAAGAATTTTATTGATTTGTCATCTTTTAAATTGTTGTAATATATATTGGACTATATATTGTTGAGGAGGTCTAAATTTGAAGGGTAATGACGATGTTTGTAGGGGCGCAATTTTGTGACATGAACAAAAGAGATAATCAATCACCTCTTGGTCACATTCACAACGTTTGCATATAATAGAGTGTAAGTTTGGCTGATTTTTTTGAGAGGTTAACCATAGTTGGAAATCTATTGTATAATAATTTGTAAATGAAAGAGTTTAATTTTTCATAGTTATTTGGTTTTCCAAGCTTCACTTAATTCAGGCATCTATTTATGATTGAAGTATCCAATCGAAATTGAAGTTTCGTCAATCAATCAATTATTATCTGGTGGAACCTATCTTTTGTGTATCTCCAAGTTAATTTAACAAGGTAAAGCAAAATTATTTATTGTAAATTGCTATAACATTCAACATTAATAAGGATATATCCCAGTAAGTATAAAACACTAATAAGAAATTTTTATTCATACAAAATTAGATGAAAATCATCACAACCCAGTACTTCATATAACAACAAGTCTGTCAAATCGATAAGCCTAAAAACCAGCTCAAGGCCAACTTTATTTAGACAAACCAAACCCAGCTCGACGTTTAGCTCGACTCATGTATCATGACATGATGAACCCTCCAAATTGACATTATTGTTCATTTAAGGAAAAAATGAATAAAATTGATACTATAAATATGTTTTAATATTATATTGTAGGAACATAATTATAGTCGAAATTTCTCATCATCTAATAATATTTTATCAAAACGGTACTAAAAAGAAACATTAATGAACTACTCTCATAGATCATTTCCTGTCAATCCGTACATTATTTTTGACAAATCAAAGATACTCCTACAGTAAATCACACATTTAATCTTTTTAGCACGAAATGTATCGCTTGGTGGCGAAGCAGTGTTTCATGGCGGCGCTCAGCCGCCGGAGTAGCCGCGCTGCCCTCCACACCACTCGATCATTGGCTTCCACAAACCCGCCGCCATTTTCTTCCTCCACGTCAGCAACCTCAGACGGTTATCCTGATCGGAACCCTAACGTATTTGAATCTACGACGACCTCAAAGACGTATGCGGAAGAGGAGCAATCGCAGAAAAAGGCTTCGCCTAAAGCTCAGTATCAGCAAGAGCAGGCCCATGTGCTGCAAGCGGCGCTTCAGCACGTGGTATTTTTTATTTGTCCGTTCCAAAATGATTGTCCAGTTTCGGTGTTTGTTATTTTGACTATGTTTATTTTGTTACAATGTTTGTGTTTCTTTGATTTGTTTTTTCTTTTACAGTGTCTGTGTAGACTACCATAGATTCTAAAATATTGTGCAGATTTTATTCAGCCATGTCAGCCTCTCTGCATTAGTGGCATATTTGTTTTCTTTTTTAATTTCAATTTTACAGCCGTGATCAATTTACGCTGGTTTCACGGTATTTCCTTTTGCAGCTTAAATTGGGATGGACTGAAGCTGCCATGATGGCAGGTGCACGGGACGTTGGTGTTTCCCCGTCTATTGTTGGAGCCTTTCCTCGAAAGGATGCTGCTCTTGTAGAGGTACACCTATCCTTTACCAGTGGTGTTCGGCGTAGGAAATTGAATCATTTGTCTGCTAATATCTTACTGCTGTAGCAAAAAATTATTTCCCAGAGCATGTATTGAGATACTGTAAACTTGGGCGTTGAAAATCTCTGTTAGGTTTAATGGTTTGCATTTGAACATGAAACATAAGCTACTAAGTATATTCAGCTAAGTAAGGAAAATCCTCATGATGAGCTATGTCAAACCCATTAGATACCACTGCAACTGACTGTTCCCCGACATGAGAACTCTCTAACAAAGCATTTATGGGAACTCTCATCATTTTCTACGATCTATCTCTATAGAGGCCACTATGTTCTTCAAGAAACAAACGGAGACCTTTGAACTGAAAATGAGCCTGCGAAATATGCTTTAGCAATTCATTCCTCAGTGAGTCAGTGGCTTTATTCAGTACAATATTCGAAGAATGATTATGGAAGTTAATTTATTGTAGGGTGCCTCCACCGGACCCAGCTACAATTGTAGGCTTGTAGGTATACCTATGTGAGTGTTCCTCAAAGCAACTCTTAACATGATACAGTAAATGTAAAAATAGAGGAATTTCACCACCGGTGAAGAATGCACTTCCTATATGGCCACTGTTGGAGAAAACTTGTCTTTTGAAAATTTATTGTGCTTTCTGGAGCCCTGCAACTGTATATGCTTGCTGACTGATTATAAAGGTCAAACTTGATGTTCTGTGTGCTACATATCAGTTAGCTTTCAATTTTTAATGATGAGTACCTTGAACTTTTCAGCTTTTCATGGATGACCGAGTGCTACATATCAGTTAGCTTTCAATTTTTAAAGATGATTGCCTTGAACTTTTCAGTTTTTCATGGATGACTGTTTGCAAAGACTTATCGATATAATCGATTCAGAGGAGAGCCTTAGAAGCTTGACTCCAAGTCAGCGCATTGGGAAACTTGTGAGAATTCGCCTGGAGATGCAGGCTCCTTACGTATCGAAGTGGGCACAGGCTCTTAGTATACAGGTAAAGTTTTGTCCTCTCTGTGTAACAGTTCCTTCGCTATCAATGTTAGCTCATTCAGAAGCTACTTTATGTGAGTTAACTTCAAAATTTATTTGAATCGAGCACTGAATTGCAGGCTCACCCTTTAAATGTTCCGACAAGCTTCAAGCAGCGAGCAATGCTGATGGATGAGATCTGGCATGCAGTTGGTGATGATGGAACTGATGTCGATTGGTATGTTAGGCGCACCATCCTTGGTGGGGTGTACTCCGCAACTGAATTATACATGCTGACAGATATTTCATTAGGTAAATTATTCTTTCTTTTACAGGGTTGCTTATTGTTTATCAGTATTGTGCTCAGTCCCATATTCATTCTGTGATGTTCCTTGTCTTCGTTGAATAACATAAGGTTATCGAAAATATACATTTGCCTCATTACTTTGAAAATTGATATAATTAATGTTATGTAGCAGCTTCTTCCTCAGCTTGAGGTGATTTCATAAAATACCCATTGTTTGCCTGGTATAGAAAATTGCAATTAATGTATGGCCATATTTTGTTAATACTCATCGCCTTGGATCCCTGGAAAATGGAGAATCCGAAGTGTCTGCATCACACTAATGTACTTCCATTCTTTTGAATTGAGACAGGTTTTCGTGATACATGGGCATTCTTGGATGGGCGTATTAGAGATGCTTTTGACCTGAAAAAGACTGCTCAAGAGGTAACTGTAGGTCTTGTTAGTCATGTCATTTCAGAATAGGAGTTATAAGATATAGTCTTTATTGGAAGTTTCATACTGTTTTTTTTCCAACTTTTCACCCTTTAAGTTCATGGACGGGGAGCTCATAAATTTACATGGCGCAGGTGAAATATCTGGCTGAAGCTGTTACAGCCGGAATGGGAAGCCCTTTTCAGGATGTTTTCAGCAAGGTATTTCAGCGGTAAAGAAATTGCCTTATAATACTTGGTGAGGACCCTTCTCTTGTTACAAGACAGATTTGATGAAGCAATGAGTTTATTAGTTTTCACTTGACGCGGATTCTTCTCGTATGCTATAGTTTGAAATGAAGAGATGTTTCTTTGGGTTGATATTCATCGGTCATGGTCCAATAGATTGTGGAATTCGTAAATATATTAATAGTATGAGTACTGAGTTTATTACTTTCGGAAATAAAGAAAAATTAATTTTGTGCGGTTTAGTTGCCAAATATGGAGTATGGAATAATGGCTTTAAGGTTCAATTGGAGGGTGTGTGGATGTGATCTTTTGCCCGACAACAACCGCTCATTAGTTGTTATCTTATTGTGTTCGATTGTGTTTTCTCATTTTTGTGTCAAAGTAGCCTGTGTAAGGGACTCAGATGACGGGTATGTATAAGCTCCCATGCTTCAATCATAGAAGGGGCAGCCTACATTGATTTTGGTCTTTCAAAATGATAAGATTTACAACTTTGTCATATTTTTCAACCTTATAATAAATTAGTTTGAAGCTAAATGATCAAGTACTAAGACTTACGAAGTAGCTAATCGTTTATCTCGTAATTTATGACCCCTCAGAACTGATATTTTAACACAGCACCTCCTCTAGCTGTGAGCATGTGACCTCAAAATGAAAAGCATACTATTTCCTTCTTTTTTATACGAACTAGTTGTGCAATGTCGTGTAAATTAGATCATTCAAATAAGAACTAAATCATGAAAATAAAAACAGCAGAAATGTTGCTTAGTAAATGCTTCATGTTCTGTAAGGTATAAATCTTTACTCATTATGACCTCTGATTATATGTGCTAGATATGTTACATTGAGAATGTATTAGCATCATTCAATCTCATCTTCACAAGCACCATGCATTTATAAACACGGCGCGGCTTATCAAATGCTGGAATTGTATTTCCTTGATGAAATATACATCACCCAACGAAGTAAACTATGAACACCATAATGCCAACAAATGCAAATTTATATCGCAGATATGATGCTGAATTTCACAAAAAGAACTAGCATATAACAAGAATCTGGCCTATTGCAAAAGGTATTGTTAGTATCACTCCTCACCTCCTGCACACGCTTCACAACAAGCGAAACATCCTAAACATGCTAAAGCACCGCATAGTTGAGTCAATACTATTGCGCATTGGTCATTAATCGTCGAACACGCTCTGATGCAACACATACAACAGCAGTGTCCACACACTTTTCCACAACAGTCAGAACAAATGTCGGATGCTTTACCTAGGAGTTCAGCTGCCTCTGAAGTTCTTGTTTCTCGGTTTCCAGGACTAATGTTGTCAACAGTTGCACTTATGTTGCCAAAACCAATTCCAAGATGTTGCAACAAAGTTTCAGGTGGATGTGTAGGGTCTTCTAGTTTCATAGAACCACTCTGTTGGGAAACCTGCTTTATGAATACAGATAAGCTTACAAGAGTAGGGACGCCAGTAATAAAGATTATCATTCCTTCACCTCCACGCGACTAAAATGACAGTTCAATATAACATGAAGAGTAATAGTACCTTCATGGTAGTTGGCTCTGAATTTGGAAACCCTTTATCAGTCTCAAGCAATAACATTCGAGTGAACTCAGAGATCATATCATTTTCGACACTAATCTTTGCTACCTGTCAACGAGATATACTCCAGTAGTGAGCATTTAGCTGAAAATCTATCAAATGACATTACACATATATTTTTGGTTTATATTCCAGATACATTTTTGCAACTGCAATAACCGCTGCAGAAAGGAACCATTTCATATATGTCAATAATGCATGAGGCCTAATGTCACCACATCAGTTCTAGAGATTTAAGAGCATGCAACAGCTCAAAAATAAAGTATAAAAACGGGAATCATCGCGAATCAAAGTATTCCGACTTCACAAACGAAATTGAAACTAACACAGTAACAAACACAATAGTTCAACCCCAAAAATAAAATCAGGAAGTTATCTCTTCCAATTGAAGATTTGAGAGTTTGTTAAAAGCTTAATGTATATCAATTTGAGAGTTCCTTATCGAGCCTATGAACGTAACAAGAGGAACATAATTTAATGGTATTAACCTTTCTCTCTAGATCCTCATCTCCTGTGAGCCATGCTTGAGCTGTCAGTATATCAATTTGTTCTTTGGCCACCACCTAAGTTGGCAAAAAAACATATGAGTGCAACCAGATAGTTTTGTTTGCTTAGAAGAACTAAATCCACAGAAATCTAAAAAGAAACATCTAAAGAAAGAAACCATGAACAGATGCATCAGTTTCAATTATGACACATCAAAACTCGAAGATATAATAAGTAATTCAATTGTCTACCTGGTTAGTAAACAAAACTTTGGCATAAACCAGTTCATTCATCTTGCATTATTATTAAAATTAAATCTGTAAATAAGTTCCGTCAGAAATTTAGCATAGAAAAAGTTAAATGCTGAAAAAACCTAAATTTATAAAGTGTAATCACAATTGTAATGATCATTCATACTGTTAAATCTTAATGAAGAAAACAAAATTGTTTATGGTTCTTAAAGCACAAATGCATTCTTCTAACCGGCTACATTTTCCTGGCAACTTCACATTAAGGCACTTAAAAGGCTTACCTTATTAACAAAATCCTCCTTTGATTCTTGAACGTCCAAATATACAGAACTGTTGCTCGTATCTGCAACAACTCCTCTGACTTTTAGCTTCTTGGGAAACACGCCTTGATATCTACCTGATATGATCAAGGGGCTCTGAGATGAGAGGTCAGGAACTTCGGAAGGATATACCTAACAAGAAATCACAACAATAAATTGTCCAGGTGAGCGGAACTAATCCAAAAGGTAAGACCAACATAGACTACAAATAATGTCCAGAATCAGAATGGATGAACGAAAAATTGCCTAACAGCGTATATTATAAATTGAGAGGTCGCTATATGTAACTATACCTCAACATCATCAAGACCATCAAAATCACAAACAATATTAGCAAGGACAATAGGTGACATCCTGGCAACTAGTTCATCCATTTGTACTCCAATTGAGTCTGTCAAACATATATATACGGGTAAGAATGATGTTTAAGATGTTTCCAGTATGATAGAACTCTGATTTTATGTATACACTAGACTTAAAGATGTTCAAACTTACTTATTTAATACGTCATAATAAAAAACATGGCACAGGCATCAACTGTGCATAACATTGATGTTTACTATGTATATTTCAAAGGTGATAACCTACCCAGATCATATGCAGCGCCATAACGACCACGCCCAATCATTGCAAGCATCCGAAGAAAATAATGATTGCAGTATGCCCCTAAAGCAGAGATCAGTCAGCCTTAATAAAAAAAATCTTTTGTGAATTATAATGGATAGAAAAAAGATGATCAATTTAGGCAGAAGGTGTTACAAAGGAAATTGCTTTCATGGAACAATCCCACCAAATCAGTTCACACACTCCATGAACAGATAAATAATGTAGATTTTCTGATAGTTAATAGAACATGTAAAGAGTATGTCCGTTTGGACGAGGATTCAGAAGTAGAACAGCTCCTGTATCATATGATCGGGCAACCTAGCTGAAAGGAGAAATATTCATACATCTAATAGTGAAATAGTGCAACATGACAAGAGTTCATTTGATTAGGACGAGAATTAGAAATATTTCCTTTTACCAATCCGAAACATTTTCCTTCAATCTAGCTCAAAGGAGAAATATTATATTGTCGCTTCACCAATTCAAAATAGCTTCATGATCCCTTAACGACGTTGTACAATGGGTGTCAAAAGAATATGTTTACTTGTAAAGGAGACCCTTTTCTATTTAAAGGGATATTTTGTTTCTTCATCATTAGTCACTCTCTAGTGACAAGTATCAAGTACAAGTGAAAGCAACCTCAATAAAACAGCAACAAAAACTTTTTAAATCAAGCACAGACGTTAGTTCTTCGTTTCCTTATGCATATGGATGGAAAAAAATGACACTTTAAGCATCATAAAAACTGGTTACCTATTCCGAATGTATGTATTCGTGGGCACATTGCTTTCTTATCTCCAAGTTGGGTTTTCATAACATCGCATATTTGTTTCTCATTTTCAACGGCCCCATCAGTAATCAGTATTATACTAGGGACTGAATTTTGACTTTTAGATAGCATCGCCAGTGCCTGTAACAAAAAAGGAAATTAGTTCAAATGTGACATTATTCATTCCACAATCGTTCTTGCAAATGATATTGCTGAACTCATCAATGCATGGGACGATGGGAACATGTTCACCAAATAAAAAATGCACTCACCAATAGTATATAAAGTATAAACCAACTAGTACAGATCCTTTGGTGTTTCCTTTTGTTTATGTGTTTCTATCTTAAGCATCTATGATATACTATAAGACACAGGAAATATTACCTGATTTAAAGGTGGCAAAATATCTGTACCACCACCAGCAACAAAGTTCATGTCAATCCAATCAGTAACACGTATAACGGTCTCAGTGGTTACTGGCTCCAGGGATGAGGAGAAGGAGTAAACTGCACCATTAAATGCAATTACACAGAACAAGTCTTGAGGCTCAAGCTTTGCAAGCGCAGAAAACAGGGCATTCTTGGTAGACTCGAGAGGTTTCCCACGCATGCTACCACTTATATCAACAACAAAGACTACCTCCTTTTTGAAAATCTATCAATAATTTATAATTGTCAGTCCAACTTAATTTAGTTCTATTTCTTGAACGCATAAGAAAGACCATATATCAGGAGCTTTTTTTCTAGATAATATATAAAAGGCAGGAAAATACAAAAATGTTGTAGATAAATGCATTTAAAAATAATTTGACCAGGGCTCCAGGCAAAGTTGAGACTCACTGAAACTGATCTAGGCAGATATATGACTAATATGCATACTGCAAAAAATATGTCGAAAGTCACCAAACAAATGGCAAGGAAAATATCAACACGCCCCAGTGCCTCCTGACTAAGCCGATTGGGGGGGGGGGGGGGTGATTGGAACTAAAATTATGAGACTGATTAATAAGACTTGAGCAAAAGCTGTACATAGCTGAAGCTTCTTTGCAGCAGACCTGAATAAAGTTTATGTTTCATACAGTCAATTTTGTTCTCAGTGTCTGTCTATTTGTTCGAATCGATGTCGTTTTTTCAGTTTCAATCAAATAAGAACATTTTTTTACCACCAACGACTGAGTCTGCACCAACCTTTCTATTTTCCTGGATTCCTGGGTAAATAAAGCAGCAGAACATTTCTCTCCTATCACTGGCTAGCAACCCTGGAGACTGCAGAAACACACCTCCATGTATATAACTCGATGATATCTGACAAAACGATAAAGCCAAATATTAGGCTTCTCTTACAGCTCAGCTAAGGCAATCTTTTCAAATTAGAAGCCCCCACTTCCATTAGAATGTACCAAATTTTCCCATATTTGCACTTGTGATTATCAAAGGATGCATATCAATGATTTCCAGTTTTACTGATGCAAAAATAGTAGTAACCAAGCATGAATTAGTAGCAGACTTACACTGTATGTAACGACAAAGTCATTACTCGACCAAGCAAGAACATTTGATTCATATGACAAACTCAACTTCCCTGCTTCACGCTGACCCTCCTAAATGTCAAATGAAAGAATGGAATGTCAGACAGATATCAACAACAAATTGTAAGTTGCAGCATAGAACATACGAAGATATAGGAGTATTGATTAAGCAGACACCTTCAAGGGATGACTAGTTGTCTTGCAAAACACTTCTGTTTGGTTACCAGCATTTACATGGAGTTGTATCTTTTCTTTCTTCGCCATTTTCAACCCAGCAGGAACGACGCACTCAGGGAATGTATACGGAATACTTAATGTAAACTCACCATCGCGATAACGCAATTTTTGAGACCACTTAGCCTTGATAGAAATATTGGAACCCCCGTCAACCTGAAAGGATACTATCATTTACTACAATTGGTCATACATATGGAAAAATTATATTATACTCGTAATGATGTTAAAAAACCATACCAAAGGTATCGTGACTGTAAATATATGAGGAGTTAGGAAGCCGCCATCTTCAGGTTTAACTATGTCTGGATCACTTTGCTCATTGTCATCAGTTTGTTTTGTGCAATAAGATTTTCTAGGTACTTCAACCTCAACACCTAGAATTGAACCCTGTTAGCCAAATAATATACTCATTTAAGAATGATATAATTCATCGATATTTCACTTCCTTGAAACGACTGATATACAATGTCAGTTCTAATTAGATACAGTACATTATACATTAGCCAAAGCATATATAACAATCTTATACATTAAAAGCTGACATCAGTTTTTTTCCTACTAAAGATAAAACAAGCATCTATTGGACTCCTAGGATCAGTATTAGTCATGTACATACTAACGCCACCCTTATGTTTTCCACTCGGTATCGACAATGTAAAAAGTATGGAATTATGTTGTGGCTTCCAAAATAAAGGTTCAGTTAAGGTCTGAAACTACTTCACAATTTTAGCTCATAAATTTATAGCTTAAATACATGAAAATCAAGACACAGAGATGTAGACATGTCGCATGAAATCTCAAATTTATTTACTTTCACGTCTTTAGTTCTTCATTTTACCTGATTGCCTAAAGGAAGAGCAATGCGACAATCGCAGCTGGTGCTGCTCTTAATGCAATGCACACGCCACGACCCAGAGACGGTGATAAAAGCTGTGTCTAGAAAACAATCAACCTCAAGACACACACCATTCATTTGAAGCGGAATCAGAGCAGGGGGCTCGCACCTGCAATAGTGCCGGAACCATATATGTTATATAGGACAGCCAAGGAATTAACTTCGAAAAATAAGGAAATCTAGCAGCAGAAGATATAAGTTTGTAAAATGAATAGTAAAAAACTCCATCCATAGTAAGAAGATTACTAAGAAATTAACAAACGTTACAATGGTATTTAGATTTACTATATATTCTCCTCAATTACAATACCAAGTACATTTAGATATTTGATTATTGAGTTTAAAAAGTTAACATCAAAATTCAAAAGTTGACAATCCTTTAAGGATGTAGGGAGTACTATTTTTCAAAAATATTAGCCAGATGACGGGTCCACCCAACCCCCTTCCCCGAACTTCCTTTCCTAACCTGCCGTGGACGTGAGGTTGGTAGCTAGGCATGTCCGGGTTGTCAACAATTCCAGGATCACCAATCACGGCATAGACCATGGGCGCGACAGGAAGGAAAGTATGAACCTCCGCCTTTTGCATAGCCTTCATAGTGTTAGGCGGTGCCACCGCTCTGTCATGGCCAAAGTAGATACGTTTGGCGAGTCTCAAGCCGTCGTCAACCGCCCTTTCGAAATCATCGGAAGTTGACGACATTTTCCGTATTATTGGTCAAATGCAGGGAACCATTCGTCGCGCAGACAAGAAAAAGAAGAAGAACAAGATGTGATTGTTTTGGGACATGAGAATTTGATGAGCTAAAACAATGCATGAAATGTCGGAAGAGGAAAAAACTTAATTAAGCTGAATATTAACTTCTTTCGCTTCACGTGGTCCGCGCCTCAGGCTTTCCTTTTTTTCTTTTTTCTATTATCGTTTTAAATTTAATCAAAATAAGTATGTCCACATTCTTCGTTTTTTCAAACTACGTGTGAGTCTATTTCTAAGTTGAATTTGCATTTCGCTCTTTAAAAAAAGACTTCAACTACCTAGACATTTAAATGTCGAGTTCAAAAGATAGCTGAATTTGCATTTGCATATAAGATAGTTCCACTTAATTACTTTTGGCATTTTTATCACATTCCAATATTTGATGTAAATTATTATATGGCAAAGGAAAATTTTTAAATAACAACATTCTACAATTAGAGATTTGATTCACTTAATTTGGATACTAACAAATTAAAATTAATTAAGATGGCCACGAGTTGGAAGATTGTTAATTTTTTTTTAACAAAACACTTGGGAGTGTGTGAAAGTTGATTGGTTATTGAACTATTACAAAAAAATGTGTAGGGTTTGATACGTAAAAGAGAGCGGTGAATCACTAAACCATTGTATATGGTCTTACGTTTAAATGATTTTTTGTCAAAATTTACATAGAAAGTAGACATCAAGGGACAATATAATAGATAGTAATTCAAGCAACCATTCAAATTATAAGTAGATGTCTGAACAATTATGCATAGAAACACAGATCGCCAAACTAAAGCTTTCAAAATGCCTGTCAACAAAAGTTTACGGATACTACATAATAAGTAAATATTACGGAGCAAAAAAAATCGCACAAACAGTGTCTATGACATGATGGCCACTGGTGTCATCCTTTTGCACTTTCACCAACTCTTGAAGAAATCAACGGTACTGCAATACATCGTAACAAAATCAGAAATAGCATCAATCAATGTTATCAAGTTGAGAACTATGCCATTAATCCTATTCACAAAACATTCTCGAAGATGCACATGAATGTAAGTAAAGTTGACGGATATCTCTTCACCTCTTTCTTTTATAAGAAATCATATATTCCATGATTAAGAACAAATCATATGGTTAAGCAAGTCCACACTTAAGGTCGAGAAGACAACAGAGAGCATTTCATTGAAACATAGCCTAACTCCAACACAAAATAAGCGCTCATGCAACAACTGAACACTAGCAGTAAAACAGTTTCCATGTTCGCACAACTACTAGATGATCTTTACCAACAGTATAGTAATATCCAACACAATTACACAAACATCACAATCAAAATAACACAAATACATTACATAATATCATATTCTTATAATCTTTTGTAACATGGCTGATGAGATATTCGAGGTCAAAGGCATCAATATAATTGTAATCGAAATACTGTCCAATAACTACTGATGGGATTACAAACAAGATTCCCCTGTTTTACCCTATACATTGAATCATAGTTTAACGGAACAAATCCTCCCATGATAAAAAAAATATTCTGGCTATCACTACAAATAAAAAAAGAACCAAACAATTGAAGACGATAACTTTTGGAGAATAAATAAAATATAAAACACTGATTATATCAAAATGATAACCTTGATAAATCCAATCTCCTTAGCGTTGCTGCGAAAGCACTGTCTGCAGCACATGAGCCCATACTTCCTAATCAATCCGTGAGAATTTCCACATACACGGCTGCCACAACAACAAGTACAAAATCGTTTTTAAAAATCAAAAACCATTAATCAAAATATAACGGAATACCATCTGCAACTGTTCAAATCAACATAATAAATTATTCACTTCATAGAACGAATATCGTCTAGTTTGACTTCCAATTATTAAAATTAACCAAATTAGATTAATATCAAACATTCAATATTTTTTCATTAAATATCACAAATAAATAATCATTTGAAATGAACAAAGTCAGCTATAAATAATCAAAATTGGACAATTTGAAAAATCTAACCAGGTACGAGACCCAGGGCCGTAGGTCTTGGGATGAGCATTCCAAATGTTTGCGTGTCCCATTTTCTCTCAGTAGGTTTTTTTTCTCAAGATTGTGAAAGTTTGGAGGAGGAGCCGCTGATGAAGAACCCTAGTCTTTATACGTAAATGGTTAACCTCGCAGCTAGGTTTTTAAATGCACTAAATGACAAAAGAAAGCCCTAACAAGTTATCTAATTCTCAATTTCTCATATTAGCCCGCGATTTTAAAAAAGCCCTAACTAGTTATCCAATTCTCATATTAGGCCGCGATCTTTTTCGAAATCATGAAAGTTACTTGGATTGTAATTGTACTCACAAGCCCAGATGTTAAGTGGGTCTGGTTTGGACGACTAAGTGATGACTTGTCCGGGTAAAATGTTATCGAGTCAAGTCCTTGAATGTCTCTTTCACGTTAAAATTAAAAATTCTCAAACTCGAGTTAGACACTTAGATGGTAGTCTAGTTGTACTTTTTAAATGGGTATCGGAGAGTAACTAATGGTGCTGGTCATTTTGCATGGTGGTGATGAGTTTAATTTCAATTGTGTTATACAAATCATTATTACCGAGTCTTATTATACGAACTCTAAAGATTAATAATAATGTAGGGAGGTAAAATTTACTAATTTATATATGTATTAACTCATTTAAAGAGTATTTTGCAAGTTCAAGAGATTCTAGATATCCGTATAAACTTAATTCATGTATGTATATAACCATTAAAAGGTGAACACAGATATAGTATGATTGAATATTTTTCTTATCATTCATCAACAATACAATACACGTATATATAATATTAATACAACAACTCCTCTAGATGATATGATTCTATAACAACTTATTGTTACCTACATAATAGGAACATACAACATGGAGTCTATCACCCCCCCTTCAATCGAAGCATCGGAAACACCAATGCCAAGATTGGAACATAACCTCTTAAACCGTACGGAAGATAAACTTTTAGTGAACAGATCCGCAAGTTGAGCATCGGTGGGAACATAAGATACTTTGAGGGTCCCTTTGGTGGCACGTTCACGAACAAAGTGAATGTCAATCTCAATATGTTTTGTACGTGCATGTTTCACTGGATTTGCCGCCATATATGTGGTGCTAATGCTGTCACAAAGTACTGTGGGACAAGAGTGTGGTGAAACACCAAGCTCGGACAAGAGAGATTGCAACCATGCTAACTCTGCAACAGAGTGGGCCACTGCCCTGTACTCGGCCTCGACACTTGATGAAAACGTATAATTTCATAGTACATTAGAAGAATGACTATATTTAATTGAATTACATTGAAAGTTGTGATAACTTTGAGTTTATTGGTATACTCATCCAAATTTGAACTTTAAAAGAGATTATGTATAATTTGAAATATATATTTTTTAATTTATAAGAGTTGATGGATTATGTGACCTTATATTACATAGGGGTGAGAAATAAATTATTTTATTATTATTTTTTTAATCAAATTTTGTAATTCAAGTATAAATTGCAAATTTTACTATTTAAAGAGTTTTTTCATTTATTTATAGTTGGACCCAACACTTTAAAATTGATAACAATGTCATTTTTTGCGAGATGGACTAAAGTTTTTTTCTTTTTGATTATGTAATATCGACTTCAAGTGAAAAAAATCAAACTCACTTAGTAGAAACTCAAATCAAATACGGAAATACCACTAACTTATTAACCATGAATAAAGATGTGAAAATTTTGGGTCCAAACATAAATAAGAAAAACAAGTTGATTATGCATATGATAAAAAGTGGGTTAAATGAATAGGTTTCGGTAACTCGTATGATCTGAAATTCTGAATGCTCGAAATTGTTCCCGGCAAAAAAGAAACCTCCTTTGTCTTCCCAAGTACTCAACTCAGGTTCTCTCTCAACTCTCATCTCAATAATTTTATCTTATAATCGATTCTTCAATATATAGGCCGATTACACACAATATATGTATTGGTAATTTGAGTGAATCGTTTGATTGAACTAATTTCCATGTCCTATATACTGTCAAATAGAGTATGTTTCATTTGTTTGCTCTTGGATATATTTGAACAAGGCTGAAATGACTCATTGCATTGCCTACTAAGGCTATACGTCCAATCCGACCCTCCTTACCCGGGGATTCTTTAGAGACATCGAGGCATGTTGTTGTAAGATGGTTGAAGCAGTGGTTGTATGTGTTTGATTCATTATGTAGAGTTTCTCACTTGCAAAGATGAAGAAATCACCATTGCCAATTCAAAACATATGTGGGTCGGGGAAGAAAACTATGGACGAGGAGACTTTGGTCAAGCTCTTGAGATGGCATTTTGGCCACTCAAAGTTCCGTGGGAAACAGCTCGAAGCCATCCAAGCTGTTCTATCAGGTAACATCAGATTTTGATTTCGATGACTTCAGATATGCATGTGCTTCCATTTTCAAGTGATTGGTTATTTGTTTGTTTGTTATATAGGAAGAGATTGTTTCTGTCTCATGCCAACTGGTGGTGGGAAGTCCGTGTGTTATCAGATTCCAGCATTGGCGAAAACAGGAATAGTGCTCGTTGTTAGCCCCTTGATTGGTAAATTACTATTCTATTTTGTCCTTCTACTTGCGCCATCTGAATTTTAAGCTACACAAGATCTTCTGTTCATCTCCTGATGCCAGGAATACACCATGACATTTCCCCCTCCATTTACTCTCAGCCCTAATGGTAAGTTATTGCTTCATTTCGTCTTTACGTTCTGCATCTGTTTGTGGTCTTCCAAGGCCTTACATATTTATCATTTTCCTTCAAATGTAGGAAAATCAAGTATTGGCTCTAAAGGAAAAAAGAATTGCAGCTGAATATATTTCTTCAACCCAACCTGTCCAAGTGAAGAATAAGGTATGCTCAGGAATATGATTGGCTTTGAGCCCAGGAATCGAACATGGAAATGGTCATTATTATTTTGTTTGTGGCAGTTAATAACATTAAGTTGCACAAGTTTTCTTTCCCTGTGCTATATGAGTTGCTCTCGATGTTCTCCCTCCATATTCGTAGGAATTAATAATAATTAATTCGAATAGCTTCTTTATCTTTTGTGTTTGCTGTCAGTGAACACCTTATAGCCCCATGAAACTATCCTTATTGACAAAATTCACTCACCCTCCGTCTGTCTTGTATGTTCAATTGCTAAGCTCAAAAGTACTTTATTAAGGGGTTGGAAAACAAGGTGATTAAGGCATCAAATTCCATTATTTCCCCAGAAGAAGATAACTTCCCAACCATACAAAGAGATAAAACAATAAAGTTAAAGAGATAACGAAAAGTTGCAGTGAGAAAGCAAACAATCAATTTAAATGGAAAAGAAACTTTCTCTAAACTATCCGACATAAAAAAAAGACAAAGTGAGTACCATTTAATCACATTTGATTGTGTGATGGGCATACTAAATCACTTATCCATAAATGTCGTAGATCTATGAAGAGCTTGAATCGGGAAAGCCATCTCTGAGGCTGCTGTATGTTACACCAGAACTGATTGCAACTCCAGGTTTTATGTCAAGACTAACCAAGCTTCATTCTAGAGGGTTGTTGAATCTTATTGCCATTGACGAGGTTACGATTCACCTGGGACTATTAAATATTTTATCGATCTTCCACTTAAGGTTACTTAAGCAGGCTTCTTTCATGAAATTTGTAGGCACATTGCATATCATCATGGGGACACGACTTCAGGTAATGTCCTTGTTCTGAAGTTACTCAAATGAGCTGTTGTTCCCGTATTTTATCTTTCTGTCTTATTTTATCTAATTACGCTGAATGTCATCATTTCGTTTTTATGTGCATTTTATAGAGATAGTGCGGTCAATGGAACTGAAATTAACAATGTCTAGTTAATACATATATGTCTTTTAAGATGTTGAGTTAGATATTGAACACGCCAATAGCCTTTGAGTTGCTATGCAACCGGGTCAAGGAAACCCTTGTTGAGTGAATGCCTCATATTCCATTAATTTCATTGTGTAGTAGGGTTTACCCCTTGTTTTGGGGCAGCAGAACTGGAAGAAAAGGAACTGTAATGACTAGAGATAAAATTACAGAATGAAGACTCAATTATAGCCTTGTTTCTTGTTGTTACTTGTAACTAGTGAATATCCTTATTCTTTATTTTCCATCTCTCTGAACAAGGTTTAGTTTCTTGAGTTAATTATCATTTGATCTTTCATTGGTCAATGTGAATACAGGCCTAGCTACCGGAAGCTGTCTTCTTTGAGGGACCATCTGCCTGATGTTCCAGTATTGGCTTTGACAGCAACAGCTGCTCCTAAGTGAGTTCCTCTAGTTGATTACTTCAAACTGTTTCCTACTATAGAGGGGCTAATGGTATGGTACCATACCATATTGCTATTATTGAGCATATCTTCTTTTCTTCATCCTTTTTCCTATTCTAGATCTTTAATATAGTTGACACTCTATGATCCTTTCTGCAGGGTCCAACAGGATGTGATGGACTCATTGAACTTATATAACCCCTTAGTTTTGAAATCATCTTTCAATCGTCCAAATATATTCTATGAAGGTGTGTATTGTTGGTTACATCTGTTCTTCATTGACAATGCGGTCTTTATCATACCTGGTCGTTAAGTCGTGTATTTGGTAATTGTCCATTCTAATTAGTGGTATGTTACGAGTCAACATATTAGTGGAGAGTTGCAACGAGAGATTTAATTAGTGAATCCTTCTGGTTAGATTC
Organism: Echium plantagineum; assembly: GCA_003412495.2. Taxonomy (NCBI): domain Eukaryota; kingdom Viridiplantae; phylum Streptophyta; class Magnoliopsida; order Boraginales; family Boraginaceae; genus Echium; species Echium plantagineum. The sequence goes on from CM016561.1 coordinate 7,519,476, forward strand.
ATCATATTGTCATACAGTGGTCTTTATATTTTTCCTTGTCTTATCACACTAAGTGGGGTTGGCTATATGAAGTTAAGAACAATGAGGTTAAAACAAAATTTGCTTCATGCCTTCATCATTGTTTGCTAATATACGTAGTCCTAGCATACCATGTGTTTTTTCCTTTTGCAGTTCGATATAAAGATCTTTTAGATGATCCATATGTTGATCTGTGCAATACCCTGAGGTCCTACGGTGATGTATGTGCCATTGTGTACTGCCTTGAGCGTTCAGCATGTGATGATCTTGCTGCTCATCTATGTAATAATGGAATCTCGTGTACTGGTAAGTGCATTGATGTGTTAAGTACTTCAGTTCCCCAGTCTTTGTGTCTGTTTACCATCAACTTGTTAGTATTTTAGCTTATCATGCTGGATTGAAGAGTAAATTGCGGAGCTCTGTCTTGGATGATTGGATTTCTTCTAAAACTCAAGTTATTGTCGCTACTGTGGCTTTTGGGTATGGTTATTATTTCAGACAGCTTTCTTTCAATGACTTTTCAAAATAATATATTTGGTTTAATATTGTATTTCGCATATATTAATTCAAAATTTGCTTTAAATTAATACCTTGGCCCTGAGTCAAGAAACTGTTGTCATGTTTGAGTAGTTGTTCAAGCCTGCATCGTCCTTTTTCTCTTACTCCAGTATTTTAATAAACTATACATCCTCTACATATATTTGACCCTGGCGTCCAACGTACATGCAAACAAATGCTAAAGTGCTCGACGCTGAAGTGCCCTTGAATGAGTAGATTTATAGATTGTACAGAGTAATGTGAAAAGAAAGACGCAAAGGCTGATTTTTCATTTTACGTAAAACTTCTCTTTCAAGTCTATGAAATTAGCGAAGATGACAAGCTCTAACGGGACTCAATCGTTATATATGGCCCTAAAATGGATTTTTGTACTAGCTTCTCATCACCAACAAGGTTATTGTAATCATGGGAAAACTTACCAATAAGTAATCTAGAAAAATTACCGCTTTTGACTTTTATTCCGTTGTACAATATATAAAAGTTGCGTTTTTTCATAACTAACCTGGAGTTTTGAATTCTTATTATGGTGTGATTCTCTGATTGGCTTGTTTGGGAGGAACTATGGTGCTTTAATATTAGTCCTCTGATCTTGTGATGTGCTACAGGATGGTAAGTTTCTTGTTCTCATTAACTATCTCTGTGGCTTTTCTTTTTCTGCTGGAGCAGATAATCCATGCAAATTTTATATATGTGTAGGGTATAGATAGGAAGGATGTCAGAGTTGTTTGCCATTTCAATATTCCAAAGTCGATGGAGTCCTTTTACCAAGAATCTGGTAGAGCAGGCCGTGATCAGTTGCCTTCAAGAAGTCTCTTATATTATGGAGTGGGTGACTGTAAGAAAATGGTAGTTCTTATTCATCAATCCTATAATTACTCGTTTATTTCCACTGAAATGCAACTTTCACCATTAGTTTACCAATTATGTGTTGTAGGAGTTTATTCTTCGAAATGCTTCAAATAAAAAGTCTCAGTCCCCACGTTTGCCACCTGGTTCTTCGAAGAAGACATTAGAAGATTTCCATCAGGTAATCCTATAGATCAGTTGCATGTAACTTTCGAACTTTTTCCTTCTTCAGTGCGCTGTCCACACTCATTATTCAAATTCTCGAGCCTTCACCGACCACCCATACAAGTTCTTTCTCCTGACTTCTTTTCTTTGTTTGCAATTTCGAAATACGTCAATAAGATGGTAGAATATTGCGAAGAGCCCAGCTGCCGTAGAAAAAAGATTCTGCAGAGCTTTGGGGAACAGGTATCAAAGCTTTATTCAATGCTCCACTTCCTGGAATTTGCTTACGTTCTTGATACCTGATTCTGACTGAATCATGATGATGTAGGTATCTTCGTCAATATGCGAAAAAACATGTGATTTCTGCAAACATCCTAATGTAGTTAACAAGTACCTAGAAGACCTAAGGAATGTTCGAGCCTTTCCTTCAAGAAGTGGTTCCTCTCGCATATTCATAAGCAGGTACGCTGATTGGGACTTCACTCAAAACTTCTACATACAAATGAAATCTATGTGTAACTTTGTTACGACAATTGTGTGCATAAGTATATGAGCATCCCTATCCTTTTGTGCTTATTTTCATATAGCATCTTTACTGAAGAAATATTGTTGATATAAATTCTCATTCTCTGTCAATTTGTCTTGAGTTTCCATAATTGGAGATGAAACTTCCTGAGAAGATAACTACTTAACATCTTAGGATCAGCAACCAGCCTTGGAAGGAGTATATTCTCCATTCTTCCTGTGATCTGAACACTCGTACTACATTCATAATACTAGTATAATCTTTCATGAGTTTATTACCTTGGCTCAGCATATCCTTCTCCAAGTTTCTTATGTTGACAAATTTTGTCATTACCATGCACACTTAAGCTTTTGGATTGATGAGTTTGCATTTGAGGATATACTGTAATCTATATGTATGGAGTTGAGGCAACAACCAAGAAGAGCCATTTTGAAATTCTTTCATTTTGTAAAGCGAATGGCTATTAAAATATATTGATTTTGATGAGTCGGTTTATTGTTTACATCCATCATTTAATTACTATCAAGATGCATTATGTTAGGAATTTGAAATCCTTCTCCAATCCATCAATCAAAATGCAACATATATGTATTATAGTCTTTATTCTTGAAACTCAAACAAAAATCACGATGTTTAATTTTTATTTTCTTATTATTCCCGAATTATGTTGTCAACAGTTTATTAGATGCCCGTGATGAAGAAAAAAATTCCGAGTTCTGGAATCGAGATAATGATGAAGGTTCGAGTGGATCAGAAGATGATATACCTGATGCTGATGGTATAATGTAGTTCTTTTTGTGAACACATGTTACTTACCTGTTCCTACTTTCAACATGCTGGTAGTTAGGGTTAGTTTGTTTTGGATTAAAGTAGCATAAAACCGATTAAGTTGATGAATCTGGAATCTGGTATGAGTGCCAACTGGATTTGCTCAACATAGTCGCCAAAGTAATTTAAAATTATATAAAATATACTAAGGCATAGTTAGGTCCAGTAACTTTTGTTATGAGGTCTGAGTACTTTGTCGAACTTTCTGCCATTGAAATCTTTATCTGCTTATTTGATTCTTTTTCTCCAGATTGTATAGATGATATGAAGAGTTCAGGCATCTCATCGAATACTGAAGTGTTTGATAAGATTGAGTTGTTGCAGCGTGCGGAGGAGAATCATGCCAGGAAAAATGCGGCAGAAAGGAAGGTAGATCAATATAACATGCATTTTTCTCGTACACCCTAATTCTATACATAGTAAACACAAATGATAAAAGTGATTTCCTTCCCGTTCCCCGTCAGTAAATGAAGCTCCAGTTCCCCTTCCAACTCATGCTTGTATATCAAAGACAATAGTAGGTATTCAACTACTTTTTTGGTGATGTTAAGAGTAAAACAAAATTAGTTTAGTCAAGTAGTTATGACATGCAAAGGACTAACGTCTTTGGTTACAGGTGAATAAAGTCGAAAAGAATGCTATATCCGAATCGTTAAGAGAGGCGAGCAAACAAAGGTTATCAAAAGCAATAAAACAGACTCAGCAAAATTTAGTAGAGTTGCAGTAAGAATTTATCGTTCTTTTCATTTTGTTTGCAACATGCTATTCCCCATATACGATTCTTTGACTAACAGGATCAGTTTCTAACATGTCTATCTACTTTGCAGGATTGATATTGAGACATCTACAATGATGCTTGAGAAGGAGTGCTTCGAAAAATATAACAGAAGTGGAAAATCCTTCTATTTATCACAAATGGCAAGTACAGTCCGGTGGATTTCAACAGCTACGCCAGAAGATTTAGCAAACCGGCTCAAAAGTGTAACCCCTGCTTCGGGGCCTATAAGCCCAGGAACAAGCCAAGTATCACCATCTACAGCAGACCAGTCATCAACACAGGTCTCTGTCCACAATTCTGATGATCCAGAAGCAGTACCAGAAGCATCAGAATATGTGACCAAGAATACACAGCTGCCACCGATTCCATCTTTCTCGCAATTCATCAATAGAATAAACCCTATGGACAACCAATTGGCAAAACAAAAGAGACAATTGCCTAACAAGGCTGAAAATAATGCAGAAAAGAAAATGAGAAATTAATAAAACGTTGTTTCAGTAGCAGTTAACATTGTTATGAGGGATCAATATAACCTCAGCCAAATGCTGAAGCGACTAGACTCGAACGACGTTTGACTTAGTGACTTTGTTGATCTCAACTTGGTACGACAATTTATAGGATGGATAACGCAATCTCTCCATTTCAGAATCGGCTGGGCTTGTTATTTGTTTTCTTTTTATCATGTTGTAGTAACTTACATTTGTCCAAAGTGTAAACTATTACACAACCAACTCATCACATTTCAGCGTCATGATTTATATCAATAGAATCTCTTTTCTCATCTAGTGATATCCCCACAACAGTAATATCTAAATTTTTATAATTCCATAATGAGAAATATTTCTAATGTTAAAACGTCAAAAGGACTCCTCACACTACCTATTCTTATTACTATTATATATCTTCGTGCACGATCCACTCAGAACGTCTTCCTCTCGTATGCTCGACTAAGCCGAGGCTTCGAGCCTTCTCAGGCATGATTGAGCTGCTACCTTAATCAACTTAGCTAGAATATTAAACGGTTACGGAAACCAAGAAAAGAAAGAATAGTGGTACATCTCGCAAAAGGGGACCACATTGGTTAGTTGAATCTTACAACTGTGAGAAGTACCAAAATGCGAGGAGACATTATTTCTGGGTGTTGCTCCCAATGGAAGATAACTTGATGATTGACCAATTATTCATCACAATCCACTCTTTTTCAGCCAGATGGCTCGTTTACCGATAGTCCAATTCAACGCTTTAGATTTTTACTGAGGGTAAAAGTCCATACTTATCATACACTTTTTAGATTCGATTTCAATTTATTAATCACATTTCAAAATGTTCCATTTCATCACTCACCTTTCAAAATAAAACAAAGTTACCGTTGCTGTGATTGCGACCGTTAACTTTGGTCATGTGGGTGACATATGCCTCATTTGGGGTATTTTAGTAATTTTAAGTCTTTAAACACATCAATTTTGTCCCATTTCGAAAAGTGAGTGATGAAGACGTTTTGAAAGGTGGGTAATGAATTGAAACCCAAGCTGAAATGTATATGATGAGTACGGTCTTTTTGGTTACTTTTTATATTGAAGTTATCAGCCATCCAATAATATCTTGATAATCAATTAACATTTTACATTTTCAATATACTTTTTGACTACTTTTATTTTTTCGTAATCTATGTACAAATTAGTAAAAACGACAACTAAAAGAATAGAGGGATTCAGTGAGGGAGTATCACTTATCAGTAAGCAAGTAGAAGGCGGTAATCAATTCATTGTAACATAATTAATTAATTACTCCCTCCGTCCCTAAAAGATTGTCACATTTTGACTTTTGTTAGTCAAACATTACAAAATTTGATCATGAATTCCCATTAAACGATAAGAAATAATGTAGTCTTGTGGTACCTTGTTAGACTCGTCTCAATATATATTTTCGAAATATTAACTTTTTATAATTTTTTTGCATGTAGAATAATAGATATTTATGTTTTAAATCGTGTTTTGTTGACCACCAAAAGTCAAAATATGACAATCATTTAGGGACGGAGGGAGTATAATATAGTGAGACATAATTGTAATGAGTATAGAATCACATAATAGATGATTGATGGTCGACATAGCAACACAAATTGGACTTTGGGAGGCTTCACTTTTAAAGGTTAAGTAATGCTTCATGACGTGACCAAATGAGAATATCAGGACATGAATGTCGAGTGTCGACCCATTAATCTACTGTCCAATATCTTCATTTTTATCCTTTCCAAATCTCAACCATCACGTACTCTTTAATACTTAATATTCCATTCATTTTCCACACTACGTTCTTCAACCAGATTCGATATGTTCAATGTTTCTTTTTCCTTGTCACGGTACTAGATTCCATCATCCTCGTTTTAGTGCCTTATTTATAAAGTATTAAGGATTTGATTCCATAGTATAAGATAATATATTGCACTTATCCCAATGGTGATTATATTGTTAGGGCTTGTCTAGTGTAATTTATTTGAATTATGACATGGTTTGCAAGCTATTGTATTAATTGATGTATATCCAGTAAGCACTCAACGACTGGTGGTTGCGGGTCTCCTGTTACAAAATGGTAAAACTAGGGAAGAAACATGGACCGCTGTCATTCGTTTCTAATTTTATTGAAGTATTGAAAAATAAAAAAACTATTATCAACTACATATTTCCTAAAACCTTTCTAAGTATTGATTCACCCAAGAATGACTACGGTTCATTAATAATATCGTTCATTAACTTTCATTGATTACCATATACATTTAGTTTCAATGTAAATATGGTATCCATACACAACTAAATATAACATTATAAAATGGTACATAATTAAAAACGCAAAAACAAGTGTATCAATATTTGTTAAACAAATTAGTACAAATTATATAAAATGTAAAAATAAGCTTAAATAATTGACATTAATAAATTTTTATTTGAACAAATGGCACGTATATATATCATAAGATAGTACAGTATACATTTTAAATATGGGTTAATGGCACCAAAAATTACTGAAACTATATAATATTTTTAGTTCCATCACCTCATTTAGAAGTGTCCATTTTGGATCACTCAACTACATTTTTTGTGCAAAATTTAGTCATTGGGCTGTTTTGGAAGATTTTCGGCAATTTCGTAAGTTCTTTAACGAGGAAAATTTTATCCATTGACATTTATAGATGTTGAATAGTCTTTTTTTTTTTTTTTTTTTTTGATAATTAGCGATTAATTGTGACTACAATGATATTACAAACATGAATACAGAAATTGCTAACTAATAGAAAGTTAGAGTATAATATGAGACAAATATGTCTCCAACAAGGTTCGAACCCATGACCTCTTACATGAAAGGTTGGGCCGAATGCCACTAGGCTATTGAGCCATCGGCACTTGAATAGTCTTTTTTAAATTCTTTTTTCTTTATTTACCCTAAATATTAATGAATCATAACTTTCCACATTATTCTTCTACATATAACAAAAAAAAAACATGAAAAGTCTTCAAGTTATATTACTACGAAGATTCCGCGTATACAATAATAATTCATTTTTTGTAGAAATATTAGCCTAACATTTTTGCAAGCTTAAGTGTGGAGTATACATTTGGCTAGTTTTCAATCATATGTGCTTCACTTTCACACAAATCGAAAAAACAGAATATATAATAGATATTCATATTTTGATGCCACCCACAAGTTGAAGATAATAGATAATGTACCTAAACAAAACTATTACAACTCCCTTTTGTGTTTGTCCTATAACAAAAACAATGACAAATATGAAAATGAAATTCCCACATGTTATAAAAAGTCCAATGTGTGCCTATCATATTATTAATTACAAAAACAACAAAATATAGAATCTGAAGAAACATTATGAATGATTGAATTTAGGAATTATTATGAGAAACATAACCTAACTTATTAGCTAATCCTTGCCTAAATTCGTCCTCTAGGCTCTAAGTCTCCAACCCAAAAAGCCTAATTGGCCCAAGTGTTTGCTTAATGCAGAGGACTTCCAGAATGGAAAGTCATAAACATACTTTCCACATTCTTTAATTTTGAATTTAATTGAGGGACCCTAATTAATAAATGATCACGTCTTAATAATAGTAACGTAACCAAATACATCTTGTTAGATGCAAGACAATCATAAAAATATAAAATCAATTATGGACATGATTCTATGTACACTAAATATAACATTAATTGATGAATGATCACGTACATTAATAACAAGGTAATGATAATAATGTTCATGAATTGTGTAAACACATAAGAGTAGTATAATATTCATAAACTAGATTTAAGTCCAAATTCAAATAATTATAAAGTGTCAAAATCAATTTCTATTTTTGTGGTAAAGAATTAGGTTAAGCTATTCTCCACATTCAAACAGTAAATAAAAAGGGCAAAATGACTATTTTATTTTTGTATGAAACGTCCTCATGTACTAAAACATGTCACACTTAGAAAAACGATATTTGATCATGATTTCATTTATTTTTTTGAGGGCGAGATAATTTACACGATCCGATAGTACAAGGGACGCGGTTGCTGACATTTTTATCCATAATGAACAATTCAAACGGATACATTAGGTGTTCGGTATATATTTCAACGAGAATATAAAAAAAAGTTTCAACCACCTCCCGATTCAGAAGTTAGTTTTTACATTTTCCCCACAATAGTGATGTAGTTTTAACTTGTGTAATATCTACGCGTGTCCGTGTGAACACCGAGTCTCCCCCCTCCCCCCTCCCCCCTCCCCTCCCTGCTTTTCTCCTCCTTTCTTTCTATAAACTCACGTCCCAAAACAAAGTCCACAAAAAGCTTTCACATCTTCTCCCTCAAAGAAACTACCACGAACCTTCTCTCAGGTGCAAATACCTCTAAAACCCCCCTGATTATCCTTCCATTTTTCTTCATAATATATAAATATTTTTTGCTATAAAACGAATTCTTTTTGAATTTTACGCGGATTTATGCGTAAATTATTAATCGTAATTTGTTTATGAATCTTGGGTTTTGTTTATTTCTGTTTTCTTGTGTAAAAGAGAAGGCCTTTTGATTTGCCAACCATATTTATGCGTAAATTATTAACATAATTTGTGTATGAATATTGGGTTTTGATTATTTTCATTTTCTTGGTAATTAAAACCCATTTTTATTTTTATCCGCCTTTTGTTGACTTTGTTTTTGTTTTCCTGAGTAGTTGCATTTCTTTGTGATCATTTATGAGCAGTAATATGGTTGGTATAACCCATTTTTTCAAGAGACATCGTCCCAAAATCCGTGGAATTTTTAATGGAACATGTGTTGTCCTAATGTTGTTTTTTGTGTACCTTAAACAAGAACAAAACCATCTTTACCCATTTCTTAGTAACAACCCTTCATTCATTTCCACTAAAATTCACCCTAAAGATAGTATATATCAAAGTGGTATAAAGTTTGAGGTTTTAAGAAGAAAGCTAGTTGAAACTAGTGAGATTTTGATGAATTATGATAATAATTTGAGTGGAAGTGGGGAGAAAGTAACTAGTTGCAATGGGATTTATGATTTTGAAGGCTATGGTTCGAAATGTGAGTTCTTGAAAGCTAATCCTCAGTGTAATTCAGGGGGTTATGTGAATTACATGAGGTTCTTTTATTGTGATTGTGCAAAGTATACTGCTATTGGTTATACTGGATTGGGGATTTGGCTGGTAGCTCTGTTCTATATGTTGGGTAACACGGCGGCCGATTACTTCTGCTGTAGTCTTGAAAAGTTGTCTTTTTTATTGAGGTTGCCACCCACGGTTGCAGGGGTGACTCTGTTGCCGTTAGGAAATGGTGCTCCGGACGTGTTTGCGAGCATTGCGGCTTTTGTAGGTAATAATTCAGGTGATGTTGGGTTGAATAGTGTGCTTGGCGGAGCTGTGTTTGTTACTTGTGTTGTTGTGGGGACTGTATCTTTGTGTGTTGCAGATTTGAATGTTAGGATTGATAAGAAGTGTTTTCTGAGGGATGTCTTGTTTTTTCTAGTGACTCTGCTATCTCTTGGTGCTATCTTGTACGTTGGTGAGATAGGCGTTTTTGGTGCAATTGCATTTGTATCTATTTATGTGGTTTATGCATCTTTTGTTGCTGCAACTGTGTTTCTAAAGAAACGTGCTAGAAGGTTAAGGTTGGAAACGCCATTGCTACCGTCATCTAGAACTTTGACACCTTATAACTCACCAGAAAATGAGTTGGTGTTCCCTTTACTCGAGGCAGACTCTGATGAAGAGATACCACATCTCCAGGAGCAGCTGCCTCATTGGATGTGGAGTAGTCATGTGGCAATATATTCAAATGAGATAATAAAGGCAACTCCAGAAAATAACTCAAAGCCTATGTGGGGTTGGAATGACGAGGTGGCTGAAAATGACAACCCAGGTCTATCTTGTTCAGAGTTTTGTTCTTGGCTAGAGTTGCCATTAACACTGCCACGAAAGCTAACTATTCCCATTGTTGAGGAAGATAGGTGGTCCAAAGTGTACGCTGTGTTAAGTGTTTCTCTAGCACCTATTCTTCTTGCTTTTCTCTGGAATACTCAGGATGAGTCAGACTACATATCAGAGAAACTTGTGTACATCATTGGTGTAATAATTGGCTGTGTACTAGGGATGTCGGCGTTTCAATTCACGAGCAATGATCATCCGCCTACGGAGTTCTTACTACCATGGGTTATTGGTGGCTTCTTCATGAGTATTGTTTGGTTCTACGTTGTGGCAAATGAGCTTGTCGCTCTATTGGTATCATTCGGTTTCATTCTCGGGATCAATCCAGCATTACTTGCTTTGACCGTGTTAGCATGGGGGAACTCAATGGGAGACCTAATGTCAAATGTTTCCATGGCGCTGAATGGAGGGGACGGCGTGCAGATTGCTATCTCAGGCTGCTATGCTGGACCAATGTTTAACACTCTAGCTGGTTTGGGTGTCTCAATGCTTATTGGTGCCTGGTCCGGAAGGCCTAAGTCATATGTAATTCCAGAGGATTCAAGTTTATATTCGACTCTCGGGTTTCTAATACTCGCCCTACTTTGGTCACTCATCATCTTGCCCAGAAACGATATGCGCCCGAGCAAATTGTTGGGGTTAGGGCTAATGGCTATTTATGTAGTATTTCTTTCATTGCGAGCAGCCGTGGCCCTTGGGTGATGGTTCAATGGGTGTTTGAAGATGTTAACATTTAGGGATCAACTAGTTTGCAGTACAAAGCTGAGGAGGAATCTAGCCTCCACCATATAATACATCCCCTTGTGGACATTCATCTTTATTATGTAAACTCTTGTACAGTTGTATAGTGGAGATATAAAGATGGAGCAATTACATCATTTTTGTCTCATTAGTTTTTCCTCTATATAAAATATATGCTGATTACTACCCTCCCATTTTGTCTGAAATCTTGAATTTTTTATTTTTTCTTTGGAATTTGTGATCAATTATTTGCTCTCATTGATTTGTGGGGAATAGGTGGATGTGCATTAGAAAATGCAATTATAACTAGGAAAAAACAAAAGTATATTTCCAATGCTTAAATCACCTAATTTTAAATTATAAAATTGAATATATTTCACACCCTTCAAGTTTTGCAGTTATTTGTAAAAATCCTTTGAATTGTTAAGTGAGAAAGGAATTAAATGTTGTTACATTTTTCTTAAGCAATAAGCAAAGAAGAAGCATCAAGTCGATTTGATTGGTAAGATAGCATTATCATGTTGACTTCCTCAGATATCAAGTGGCCCATCTTTTATGTAATCCACCAATTACAGAATCATGTTACAAGATACAGATTGAACATTACTATTATGAATAATTTTGATTTTCACAACTTTTATGATGATAACTAAATTTTTATAGAGTAAAATAATATAAAAATATGCTAATTATAATCGCGTAACATAAAGCAAAATGAATAACGCAATAATCCTCAAACATTAATCAGTTCAAAATGAATGAAACACGTTTAGTTTCTAAAATAGGATATTGAAGAATTTGTTTTTGGAAGTGTCCTTTATTTTGAATGGTTGATAGGGAGGTTGATGGTGGGTGAGTGAGTTTGATTGGAGGATGCTTGTCTTTTTTGTATAATTGTGGAAACCAAACGAGTCCTTTGTCATGTAATAATTTAGGTACACTGTCTTTTTTTTAATGGATAACCCCACAAAGCACTGATGAGTGAAGTTGGAAGTGTATCCAAATTCGATTGTAAAATGCAGAGCTAATGGGTTGTCAACAGTCAACACTCAGACCAATGGGCTACTTCACATGAATACATGATCATACTTCATGATTATATTTTCTATCAAATTATTTTAACTAATGTTTTCTTTTCTTTCTCATAAAAAGTTTCGATCTAATTAAGCTCTAGTTATACAATGAAAATAACCAACTTATAAGCTGTAGTTACCGAACAAGTCAGAGAAATAGAAATGAATAAGATGTAATTAATTAAAGTCATGAACAAAAGTCGCTTTGGCCGAGTGGTTAAGGCGTGTGCCTGCTAAGTACATGGGGTTTCCCCGCGAGAGTTCGAATCTCTCAGGCGACGTACCATTTTTACTTTGCTATATTAGTTAAGTAATCTGTTATAGTATTTTGATTTGATTTCAGCTGGTTTGTTTTGAACTCATTGCTGCAGTAACACTATTTTCAGTTTCATCAATCGTAGATTCATCTCCCGACATTCTGCCAATTAAACATTAACATCTAATCCATACTCAAGCTACGACAAAACTAGTGTGAGTGCATTTAGACAAAACTATGTGATGTAGGCAGTCGAGCTAAGATAAGATCTGGTTGGTTCTTCCAAATCTTTGTTAGAGAGTAAAACGGTAAAGAAACGAAGAGAAACAAGAAGGTGTAATTGCCAATATATATCCTGGCAATTACACATCCAAAGAGACTGCGGAACTCGGACTTGGTGACTACTCAACGTGTCTGCATGACTACCTGAGAGAACTTGAAGATGAAGTATCAATCCAAGACTTGAAAACGACATATCAAGCTAAGCCAGTGAAGAAGGTAACAGTTGAAAGACTTTCCCTTAGGTTTGAGATACAGATCAATCGCCTATTTGGCATCTTTCTGCTCCAGACAACCACTGCAAACTTCATTTAATTGAGCGTGGCAAATTAGCAATGATGGCATACAAAGACAATTCTTAGTTTCTCTTCACTAGCCAACTGTGTTTTCCCTCCCCTTAATCGGGACAACACTATACACACACTGGAATAGTAAATCACTATTCCCAAATAGTGATTTTAGGATTGTAATGACTATTTTACCCCTCCCACTTAACTTCCTCAATTACTACACTTCCAAATAAGGGGGCAAAATAGTGATTTAATGAATAGTAATTCACTATTCTGGTGTGTATAACAGATCAGCCCAAAGATATGAATAGCGCCGCTTAGCGCCGCTATAGCGGTTTAGCGGCGCGGCGGAGCTGGTTAGCGCTATTTGAGTTTCGTAGCGGCAAATTCCTAATAGCGGTCAAAAAGCGGAGTTTAGCGGCGTAGCGGCGACTTAGCGGAAGCGGCGCTTTAGCGGGAAAATCGGAATTAATTTTATTTATTTATTTTTTCGACCATAAAGTGGGGAAATAGGGTTTTAAGAGGCAGATCTTCATTCTGCCGTCATTCTTCATTTTTCTTCAATTTTTCTTCTTCTCTTTTTCTCGTTTCTTCTTTTCTTCTTCCTTTCTCTTCCTATTTTCTTCCGGCCGTTGGTGGTCGCGATTCTGCCCAGCAAAGAGGAACGTGTTTCACACTGTTCCTCTTCCCTTCTTCCTCTATTTTTAATTTTTAATTTCTGTTTTATAAAGTAATTGAGTTAATTAGTTGAATTAGTTTATATAATTGACTTAATTGATTTAGTTTGTATATTAATTCTATAATTTCAAGCTTTTAATTTTTCTATGTTAATTGGTTTAGTCGCTATAGCGGTTTAGATGCATGTTTGTCTTTTTATTAGTTTTAGGATAATATTTCGTGATGCATGTTTTTCTTTTGGATTTGGATAATATTTCTTGATGCACGTTTTTATTTTGGATGTTAGTAGAATGTTCCTTAATGTTAGAAACAATGAAGAATTCAACTAATTGATTCGACTGTTACAATATTTATGTCATATAACTATTTACATATTATACTCTTAGAAACCGCGAAACAGTACCGCTACGCGATACCGCGATACCGCTATAACTTTTTGCTCCTTCACCGCTAATGACCGCGAAACGCTATTAATAACTTTGGATCAGCCTTAATCGGCTGATCCAATCACCCCACAAATTTCTTTATCTGTTTCACACACACACATGTTTAAACGCAGATTGTTTAGCTTCACCTCAATCACACCAACTCGACTCAAATATTATTGGCCGGCGGCATGATGAGGCAACACTGCACTAGCAGACAAGTCTGATGCGACATGCCTAACACAACTGTAAATGAACATGCAGAAGTAGTAAATAAGACAATGAAGTGAAGTTTAACATTCGCTCTTTGCATCATCATTTTATGCAGATGATTAACATGAACACCTATTGCAGCAGAACATCCCTTGTAGAAAAGATACATTATAAATTCATGTAGCACAGTCACAATATACGAACAGGTTCTTCAATTCAATACTTGGACAAATAGAACAGTGAGAAATGCTTGTAACGGAAATAAGCACGACGCCTGCTCTAAATATCAAGACATTATAGTTAAACTACAAGAGGAGATCCGATTGTTGATCCCAGGGAGATCTTCAGTGACCATACTTTTGAAATTCCCATTCACTGTTATCTGCAATTCAGAAATACCAAAGATAAATTAAGGCGAGACTATCCTAAAAAGCCTGGACAGTAAATTCAGTAAATTCATCGACACAAGCAAGATCATACCTAATGGGCAAACTTGACGAGTCTTGAGCCATCGGCTAATGCAGTGAAAGTGGAATGCATGATTGCAAACACCTAGCATGATGTTTAAGAAGCCAATAAGGGAAAGCAAAAAGAATGAAGAATGTAACAGGTGAGTTTAGTTAAGGAGATTTTGATGATTTGTTGTATTATTCTAAATAAGGTCAGCAAAAATGTTCAATCACCTTTTTCAAGTAAAATATTGGCAGAAAATCTTCCAGATCAAGAAAAAATTAAGAGACTCGAAGTATGCGCGTTTATATGAAAATCCAGTACACTTCCTTAAACGATTAGTGAGACATAACCTTTGAATAAGGTAAGCTGCAATTTCCTATTATTCTATGTTGCATAAGAGAATACGATCAACTGACAACTTCATCAAAATTCTCATTTCAAGGGAGCCAAGCCAACCGACAGAACTATTTCAATTTTCACAACTTTGTCCAGTAAAATGTGAATCGGACCACTACCATCAGATTACTCCATATAATGCACCTTTTCCAAACTTCAGCACCAAACCACTCGTTTCTTCATCTTACCACTTAACTAGAAACCTGTCAATTTATACACAGCTTTCAATAGCGTGTTGATGGGATTTGAGATGGCTAACAGCAGATGGGCTGCTATGGGAAGTTGAATTAAAATATACAGATGGTTGAATGACAAGATATATGATTTAGGTTAAAGGAAAAGCCAGCTTCTTCAATACAAATGTAAGAAACTAGAAATCTGGAAATTGCTGAACTTTTACAGCTTCTCTCTGAAACCACCATTACTTATCAGCTCTTAATCAAATAGTAATTTAGCTAAGACGAGAAGATCAACATTAGGGTCAAGCTAAGACGAGAGGATCAACATTAGGTTAAAGGAAAGGCCAGCTTACTAATCAGAGTTGAACTGATTCCTTATATAAGAGAAGAAACTCACATATATCAGTACCAATCTAATTCTTTCACTACACTGCCATGAGATTCGAACCCTCAAAGGTTCTCCTAAAGCTTTCCACCAAATGAACTAACTCTCTTCCCTAAAAAATGTCAGGTAGCACTTTTTGGCCCTACCATAGTCATGAACAACGGAATATGCAAGCAACAACTTGACCTAAGGGTTTCCAGGTTTCCAACTTTCATCGAAGGACAATATTCGAGAATAAATGTCATCAATCATATTCACAATAGTGGGCGATTAGAATCTTGCACCTCATGAAAAAGAGAAATGGCCATGTCTATATCCTCCAAAGTGCAAACACATACTACCAAACCCATGTTACTAAGATTCATGTTTCGGCATTCATTTTTTTATATCTTCAAGGTCAGCTAAGTCATTCCAAATGTATGAGAAAAATTAAAACCTCATCATTCTTTTCAAGCCTCATTTGATGTCATAATGAGCATAAAGCAAGCACATAATCATAGTACATGAACTGATCACCTACTACCATGAATATAAACATAGTGATTCAAGATCAATTCGACAAAATCCAACCAACGTACAAACAACCACCCACTAGCAGTAAAATCAGAGCAACATCATCTGACCATTCACTTATGAATGATGTGATAACTTATTTTACCAGATCAAATATGAAACATCTTCCAAATAGTTAATGGTAACCAAATAGAAATATTTTGAACACCACAGATAAATATATAAGCTAGAAGCATTAGAAAAAAATTGAATTTGAACTGTAACAAGAAGAATATAAACAAAGAAACTACTTACCCCAAGCAACAGTGCATTCCTCACTTGTGGCACTAGCTTGATTAGCTTGGCACTCAATGCCTAATTACACCACATCATAAATAACTTAACAATGGATGACAAACGCAACCAGAATAGATTTCTATTCCCCAATTCAATAAAACAAGCTCATGATTTACACGAATATAAAACATGTATAACTTACAGAGATCCATGATATGGTTCCTACAGATAGCACAATTATCCACCACAATATCTGCATTTGATAAAGTTACAATAACATTCAGTTAGATGTCGGACAATCAATTTACCATGACATTGTTACATAAGTTACTTAAAAGTGCTTCGTCCCATCCCAAAAAGGTTGTCAACTTTCATGTTCAATGATCAAAATTAGCAAGCTTTCCATACTTGATCTTTTTTTCCTTAAAAAGCAATTGTCAATGCACGGACTTGAACCCAAGGCTTGTCGCTGCGAGCAATATCCGTGATCACGACCCTAGTGGTTACCTTTTGGGCCTTAATTGACACACATAATTTAGATTTGAATGAAAATATGCTATTAATAGTAAATCAACTTGATAAATATTATATGTTGATATATTTTTCACCAAATATTATACTACCTCAACCCCATTAAGATAGCATAGTCTAGAGTTTCGGTGCTTAAGTTTGTAAATTTTGAGCTCAATTATTTTTTTGCAAGTGTAGTCAGTAGTGTATAATATTTGGTGAAATTTATATCAAAAGAGAGTAATTTTTATCTAATTCATTATTACCTTAATATTTGGATTCAAATCAAAATTATGCACATCAATTAAAGCTATAAATTGTTCATTTTGCCAATTGAAAACCAATACTAGACAAAATTCCTGAGATGAGGAGAGTGAAAACATATACACACATGAGCTCACTTTTTTATAATATTTTAAATCAACAATCAAAATTCAAAATATGACGATCTTTTTGGGAGGATGGAGCATATAACAAACAATCAGGGTTTATGGAGTACTGGAATCGATTTATCCTCGTCATCAAACAATCACTTAGATATATAAAACTAAGTAGTCATGATTAAATTGAAAAAAGAGAATATAATTCAATACCCCAAGCCCAAAGAGAAACAGCGTTCCACTTTTTGATCTCGAAGCGCTTCGCCTTTTTACTTGGAGCCGACGATGACGAGGCGGCGGAAGAGACAGAAATGGTGGCTTTGCCTTCTTCGTCGGTGGCGGGGACCATTGTGACGTCGGAATCTAGGGAAGCCATCGAGTTTGGTGTTGCGACTTGCGAGTAAGCTCGATTGGTCTTTTTTAGCTTCCGATTAGCTTTATTTTGTAAACTGCTAAATAGTACACTTCATCCCCCTTAATTTCTAATTTTGATACTCCTTCACTCCTAAATAATTGCTACATTTTAACTTTTCGTGATCAATAAAACACAATTTCAAACTTAAATATTCCTATTCTATATATGAAAAAAATTATAAAAGGTTGATATTTTAAAAATATATATTGAGACGAATTTAACAAGATCTCATATGACTACATTATTTCCTATTGTTTAATGAGAATTATTAATCAATTTTTTTAAAGTTTGACCATGTAAAGTCAAAATGTACGAATCAGAAGGAAGGAAATATTAATTTCTTTTTAATTTCGATCCCAAACTTTATACTCTTATCTATGGTGTAGTAATTAACCGAGGGAGTATTTCATAAGAAATATATAATGTTCTCACGCTTAATAGTATTAATATTTTAATTTCGATTCAAATAGAATTATGTAAATCAATCATTACATTAGATTTTGTAAATAGTAATATATACTATATATAACATATAAGGTCTAAGAAAGGATCGTATCATTTTATTTATTTGTATTAGTTAATAGTTATATACGTAAACACTCATCAAAAAACCTCCTTAATATAGGAAGTATGTTTAAAATTATTTTCATATTTTTTATTAACTAACTATAAGAAATGTACTCAATTAAATTCATTTTATTACCTAAAATTTATTATTTGATTTAACTTAAAACATTATTGAATTTTACCATGTCATCAATGTTAGAATTGAATGGGGCCGTACACTTAAAACGTACGGGGAAATAACCCAATCCTTTTTACATGCCCACATAAATGTAGTATGTGTATACATATAAAAAAAGTAATTTTATTTTAAATATATAAATGATACGCTCATTTAAGACGTCCCCGCTTGACTTTCCCATCGCCCAACAGAGGAGGTGAATTCGGGATGTGCCTCTAGCGGCTCGGTACTCCACCTCAGTCCTCAGGAGTGCCCAGAGTAGGCTGGGTAACCACCCACAAGAAGATCCTCCCTTGAACAAATGCAGAGTTACTCATGCACCTGCCGTGGATCGAACCCATACACTTGTGGAGAAGCACACTCTTATAGTGAAACCCTTTAACATTTGAGCTATGCCCCGTGGGCTTTTAAATATATGAGTCTTATATTAAGGGACGGAGAATGTAATACTTGTTATCTTACATATTTACTCTCCATAGCATAACGTGGAATTTTAATTATAATTTAATATATTGTACTTGTAATATATTAAGAAAAAATACATGTAAGCCTACTTCAACGTAAATATAATAATTTTGATTCAAATCAAATATACTATTTATGTTAATTGAATAATCATTTGTTAATATTTATTTTAAATCAAGATAAATTGATTAGAGGTGATATTAATCACTTGTTTGTGTAATAACAAAGTTCGAGACCAAAGATTATTAACAAAAACAATATAGAGGAAAACAAAAAATAAACATACATATTCTCACATGTATCTCATTATATAGTCATGAGAATTGAGAATCCCATAAACAAAGGGATATGAATTGGATCGGACAACTTTATGTCAACGATCACCCTAAGACTTGCATCAATAATATGCAATGTTCCTATATGCATAATAATTACATACTCAACTACTACTAATAATATTTAGTAATTTTTCAAATATTTTTGAAACTTCGAACTAATTAAGCCCTTTGGTGTGCAGGGGATGACTTTAACCCACTTCTAAACCTTTGCTGCAAAGCAGAATCTGAGTGCGAGTTTGGAGAATTAATCCCATGATTTTTGTTGCCTTGATGAACCTTGTTTTTTAGATGATATTGTCCACTTTCCCTTTTAGGTGATTCCTTAGGTGAATTTTCGCTTCTTATTTGTGGAGCGGAATAAAAGATTATCTTATTCGAGCTATCATCAAAATCTTTTAGCGGCTCCAAAGTGTTAACCACGTCGCGCATTGTTGGCCTACATTTTGCTGTGTGACTTAGGCATTGATAAGCCAATTCTGCTGCTCTTTGAGCACCAATTTCGGAATACATCCCTTCGAGTCTAGGATCCATTATTCGCCTTAGTTTTCGTGGATCTTTCAGTTGAGGTCTTGCCCATTCTACTAGATTTTGTTCTCTATGAGGGCGCGTTTTGTCAACTGATTTTCGACCTGTAAGAAGCTCGAGGAGCACAACTCCATAGCTGAACACATCGCTTGCTGCAGTTAAATGTCCTGTTCACAATTACCATGTTACAGATTAACATTTGAAAGTTACATTGTATAGTCTATGTGTGCTATTAATTAGAATTATTATTTTAATTATTTTATATTATGTTACACTTTGTATGATACTATATGACACTCGAAAAAGTCACTATACCTGTCATGATGTATTCAGGGGCGGCATAGCCATGGGTGCCCATAACTCGAGTTGTTACATGTGTTTCGTCGCCTTCTGGACCATCTTTTGCGAGACCAAAATCAGAAAGTTTGGCAGTGTAATCAGAGTCTAATAAGATGTTGGAAGCTTTGAAATCGCGGAAAATGACTTGTTTTTCAGCTTCATGAAGAGAGGCAAGCCCCTTTGCTGCTCCATGGGCAATTTTCATCCTTATTGACCATGATAAGGATATTGAAAATCCTGTACAAAATTTAAATGAAACGATATTTTAATAAGAGATATTTAAATGTAAATGAGATATCAACAGTGACCCCCTTTGACTTTTAGTAAGTTACTCTAATTTTGAAAATAATGTTCAAAGAATTCTGTATAGTATAAAATAGATAAATTAATATCAATTTGATTTTGAAACAAGTTGAACATTCCTTAAAAATAAAAAATATACTAATGAAGATAATGATAGAGGCAAAATCATATAGTCAATGAAATATATATAATGTAACTTACTTCTGAAGAGTTGATTCTCAAGACTGCCTCTAGGCATATACTCATAGACAAGCAACCTATTATCCTCTTCACAGCAATACCCAATCAACTTCACCAAATTTGAGTGTCTCAATTCTCCAAGAAGTATAACTTCCGTCTATTTAACAAATGAAACGAAACGATATTTAGAACGAAGTACGTTGTTAAAATAAGAACGATAATAAGATCATTCATATAAGAACGAAGAAGGAAGGAAGTTAAGTGTATGTACCAGCCATTCTCGATGTCCTTGTGTGCCTTCCAAGTCAAGGACCTTAATGGCTACTGGTCGAGCCTTTAAGCCCTGCCTGAGCTTGTTATCTACGAACCCCTTGTAAACCGGTCCAAACCCGCCCTCTCCAAGAAAGTTGGTAGAAGAGAAATTGTGGGTTATCGTTTTCAATTCTTGATGTGTAAATACATGGATATTTGACCCGGCTAAGGTCATCGAAAGGTCCTCCGAAATCGTTGAGCTACTGCTCCATTCCGACCAGGAAAACCTTGGAGATGAAATATGTTTCTTTTGTTCTCTGTTCGACTTTAAGGTTGTTTCATCTACCTTGAAACAGCTTGGCAAAAAGGCTTGCAATTTACACTTCTTGAATGTCATCTCTAAATGATCTTAATATGAGAATTTAATTAAGGTGGAACAACAACAAAGTTATAGATTTTAATTTGAAGATTAGGATTACAAAAAAGTGGTTTAGTTAGAACAATGTTTGATGAGTTAAGATGGATTATAATGAGAGGTATACACTGCGTTTTTATACGAGTGTAGTTGCCTCATTATAACGATTATATTATTAGTTCGTTGTTGATTTTCTAAGATATTTTATTATATGTAATCCTTTTGTCTTCGGTTTGTTTCCATTACAGCTATATTTGGGTTTTATATTATGATTCCGATAGGGAGGTTTAGGAGAAAATAAAATAAAATTGAAACCATATGGCATAGAATAAGTTTCTACTTAATTATCCTATTTCCAACCAAAGTGGCGAAGTCTACACATTTGGTTGGTTGGTTGAGAATGACCTAGTTGTCCCTTAATATTCCTAAACTAGGTTTAAACAATTCACTTATTATTTGTAGCACACAAGAAACTAAGGTTCATTTTACTAAAAAAATTTATAACATGACTCGCAGTCGTTATTCGTAGAGTTTGAGCTGAATAGATCTCTGATTGATTCAATAGTCTGCAAACCACGTCAACCAAGTAAATCACACGCAAGCCATGTGTGACAAACTCGACCCAGAAAAATGTTGGTAAGCTAAGAAATCAGAATTATTGAACTCATGAATTTGCAAACACACACTCATCAACTCTATCAACTTGATCACCTTTACGGATAAAGTTCATTTTACTAGACTTGCTTAGCTTGTACCTTAGACTTGGATGAGCCGAAAAGAAGACTCAGAGAATAGATTTCCTGTTTTCTATTCTCCAAGGTCTAGGTTCCAGAGAGAGACAGAATGTAGCTAATTACATAGGTTAAGAGTTCTGGAATAGAGAGTCTTATAATCCTATTCTAGGAATAGTGTAGACTAGCGGTTTTATTCATCTAAGATCTGATTGATCAACTCTGTAACCTGATCTTCCCATTATAGTGAATTGTTTGTGGCTTGGAGCATGTGGATTAGTCCTAACACGTTGTTAGGGATACCACGTTAAATTCTAGTGTTCTTTACTTTCGTGCACTTTACGTGATTCTTTGTCTAAGATTCGCATCCGATTGTTAATTCGCTTCCGCCGTTATAACAAGTTCCTTCCTCTAAAAGATAAAGGTCATGGTTCAAGTCCTCCAAGCTTCCATTTTTAATATATTTTCAAACTTTTTTTGATATTTCAACTATTTTTTATTTGTTTTGACCCTCCTATTTTATTTTTCTCGAAGTTAACCCCTTTCTTTTCATTCTGATTTTGCCCCTGGTCCTTTATACAAATGAAATCTTTTTACTACAGTTTTGGCGAAATGGTTAGAAATAGCTAAAGGGCAAAAATGTCATGAAAACATAAATTCTCTAAGACTTTGTATTAAGGCGTGGTAGGTGGTAAGTTCTATAGGAGGAATTCTATAGTATCTTAGAGGATAGAAATGGTTACTAAATTAAGTGAAGACGTGTAACAAGTCGAGAATAATTCGAAGAAACATCCAACAGAAAACTAACCACTACTAACAGGAGAATTGGTAAAAGAATACTTGGAATATATTATTAGGAGTATTATTATTTAATGCAACAAATAATTAAACATTAGATGTTAGGGACAGTTTAGTAGTTGGTAAAACATCATGTCCCAACGAATAACACTAGCGGGCTGCGGTATTGACCTGTTAAAACCACGTCCACGTACACTTCTTCATCCATGCTCGATCGAAAAATTACTTCCACGGTTTTATTATAAATACTGTCCAAGTGGTTTTATGTATTCAAAACTAACAATTTTTTGTTTTAATTGACTCATCCAATTTTGAACTTTTTTGTGAAAACCTAATAAACTTTGTAACTTCAATTGACATAGTATTTAATTTTGTTTTGAATAAATAAATATAAACACATTAACGTTAATACGAGTTTTTCTAAAATGTGCCCTTACGACACAGATTAAGAAGCTAATAAGGAAACATAATTGATAATTAATTGCATTTGAAATTCGAATGTAATTTTGTAATTATGAATGTTAAATTTTATTTTCATATTTAATGTTTAACATATGTCCTAACTCCTAAGCTTACATTTCAGAGAAACCAATTATATATATATATACTTTAGGAACAAAAGGAGGAATTCTCGACTCCTCACATAGGCCACCAACATACAACTTTATTTTAATTTGGTCACCAAAATAGTCCTTCATGAAATATTCATGCTTTATCTCAATGAACTCACTCAATTTGAATTCCACTATATATATCTAGTATATTCTCCATGTGAAATAATAAGAAATCTAAGGACTGGTACCTTCATTATTCCTCTTGCATGATTACTTCGTTCTTGTCAATAACATACAATTACATATTTGAATTTAAAATTTAAAAGTCAATTAACTATCAAATTCAAAATTGGACAATAAATTGTTCTAGTATAGATAGATCAGAAGAAGTATTATATTGTTGTAGTGTTATTATCTTCACAAATTTCTTACAAACGAATTTTGAATTAGTTACTTTTTTACTAAAGTTTAGTTTACAAACGAATTTTGAATAATTTTAGGCCTTTGATTTTTACACTCCATCAAATGAGAATCACACTCCACTTTTGGTGTTTAATTACATTTATATCCTTAATAGTTCTCAATATATTTTCCTATGCAACTTTTTGAAAAGCAAAATGAAAGGTAAAAGTGAGAATTTGGTGTGTGGTTATAAATAATTGGAGTGTAAAAATCAAAAGTCTAATTTTATCCGTTATACAGTATTGCATTTTCTTGTGTTGACTATATCGTTAGGAACTTATTAGGACATTTAGTTTATTGTCTGCAATAATATTGCTTGATCATTGTATGAAAGATGTGCATTATTATGGGTTTCAAATTATAATTAATAACTAACCTCAAAGTGCTTTCAGAATGTTTAATACTGTATAATATAATAACCCCTTTAAAATATAAGAACAAAATATATCCGGACGCTTGTATATATTGACCAGCTCTGGAAACAATATACTATTGTATTCTTAATTAAGGAATTTTTTAGCTAATTATTCTATCAGATCAAAATGGTAGATATCGTGCATGTACACATCATTTGCATACAATGTATATCATAATTTTCAGAATATATAATTTTAAAATGAACTAATCATAAGCTTTTGGCCACTGATTGGATTCAAATCGTGATACTCCCATTAATCATTAATATAATATATTAATACCCATTTACTCATTTTTGAAGATATATATACACACCAATCGAACAATGCAAGCTAATAATTAAAAGACAGTAATTAATTTTATAGTAGTATATTACATAAGTTCCATGCATGCACTTACAACATGGTACATGAATTATGAATATAATAATGAGTTAAACGATGATGAGTGTTATGATCTCCATTCTACTGGGCGGCGTTTCATCATTTAAATTGTTTCCCTATCTTATCTTACCTAATAAGATATGCTGGTTGTTTGGGGCTTTATTCTATAATCATACATTTTTGGCACCCAAGGACTACTATAATACTATTTTATATATATCAAAAGTCTTCTGTTTTGGTGCAATCGAATGTTTAGTATGAGGAAATTGAATGAGATGAATGTATCATTAACATTGTGTCGTTTCATTCCGATATACCAACCGGTCCAAAATTTATATAAAATAAGTTATTATTGGAGGTACTTGTCCAAATAAATTAGTAAGTGGATCATTGTTTCACTTTAATTTTTATAAATGACACCGATACGTGAATGGTCCTTATTTGCGCATTGTTGCTGGTTACTGGAATCAAAGTGTCCATTTACGCAATGTCACTTACAAAGATCAAAGTATAACAGTAACTTATTTACTAGAATCATTATAACAATTACCTAAGTCATTGCTTAGATAAATAAAGATTAGTTGGTTATTAACATGAGTAAATGGCTTAATTGATCACTAACATTTGTTAAAAAACACCATCGATCACCCTAGTATGACTTTGTATACTTTCGATCACTAGTGTTGGATATTGTTTATATTTTGGGTCACTCGTGCGTTTTTTTGGTACAGCTCGAGATTTTTCGACATTTTTAACATTTTGGTAGAGATATTTTTGTCATTCACTAATAATTTTAGCACCTTAATGGAAAAGATGACGAGTGTTAGTTGATGATGTTAATGACAAAATTATGAGAGAATGACAAAAATATCCCTACCAAAATGGTTTAAAATGTCAAAAAATCTCGAGTTGTACAAAATCACGTGATCCAAAGTATACATAATACCCAACATTAGTGATCGAAAGTATACAAAGTCATACTAAGGTGATCTACTGGTATTTTTTAACAAACGCTAGTGATCAATGAAGTCATTTGCTTTATTAACTTTGGAACCAATACGTCGTAGTCTAGTGGAAAGTACAAAGAACACCACAATTGTGGATGCTTGATGTGTTGATGTGCATGTAACCGAGTAGACTATTATACCAACAGTTTCGGTACCTCTGAAGGTCTTGAACACTTTTAATTAAATTGGGATGAAGGTAGTATTTATTTCAGCTAGAATAAGCAAATACGGAGTCTATTTTCGTTATACAGAAGGTAAAAACTGACTTCCACTAACATACAATGTAGGCTCCGCACGAGGGAACAAAGATGCAGGCAAGAGACTCGAGCAACATTTCTCCAACTTCAGCTATTGCTTTGACTATAACTCTAGGGAGGTAAAAGGATACTCACAATTAAGTAAACCTTCACACGGCAGAGACGTGGGTTGTTTCGTTCAAGAAAAGACAGCCAAACACATCATTGTAAAAATCAGTCCCTTTAATTATTTCTCCTGGACCACCTGTTACAGCTTCAGTATCATACTTGCATGCTCTGTTACAGTCGGGGCAGTAAGTTACCTGCGATTCAGAACATGTAAGCTTCAATAGCATCGTTAGACCGGAACATCATATTTTGATCAAAACAAATAAAGAAGAAAGAGCATCACAACTACTATAGTCAGTCTACGCCTATGTTAGGAAGAGGTGTGGTGGGAAGGCAAGGGTAGAAATTTATTATGCGAGTAATGGAGGAAAACGATCTCATTCATTATCCTTCGGTTTGAAAGACTGGATAAAGTGTATGCAACCTCAGACTTGTTCATGCAGCACATTAAGTACTCACTCCTCTTACCAAAGAAACATATCCTAAGACCATTCTTCTATGAATCATTCTTTTGAGACTTTCCAATTGTACGCGAGAGTGAAGGCTGGTAGATGAGGGAGAAAAAAAGGCTATGCATGTGAAATTTGGTAGCATGGGAAAGAGGAGGTTTCCCATAACAGATAAGAAGATAAACCCATTGGGACACAGATCATGTGGATAAAGTAATTGTTCATATCCTTCTAAGTTCTAACCCCAAAAAGCTATCGAGGTAATTTCTCACCTCTAGCAATTTAGGCTGAAAATCATTTGTTAACATGACATCCACTCCATACATTGCCCTTGATTTTGGACTATGCATCTCAGGATGCACTGTGGCAGCTGACTCAAAAACTGATCTGATCATTCTCTTGACTCTCATATGGATATCCATCCATTCAACTGCATTGAAGAACAAACATAAGAACATTCTTAGATCATGGCTGAGATTCCTTAACAGACATCATTCAATATAAAGGTAAATATGAGCATACCTTGATGTTCCTTTTCGAACTCCCTTACAAATTCAGGAGTATTCATGTGATTTAACCGTCCTCTATAGTTCTGGAGAGGAAGGAGAAAAGATGTAAGGAGTAAAATTTTAATTGTAACTATATTGAGTTTCTTATACTATCCTGAAAATATAAAAAACAAAAAATGCTTCTGTTTGAGAATTTTGTAATTGACATATTTGTTCCATAAGTGGTGAGAGCTGCTTACCATAACTGTGAAATGTGTCTCATATTCAAACAAACTATGCTCATCCAAGGAATATGCATTATTTGCCAATCTAACCTGATATAGCAATCAAATATTAACTTAATAAATCAAAAACTACGAAGACCCTCCCAATGTATATAGTTTGAAGCATGTCAAAGATGAGAAAAGGTGCCTACCCAGAAAACATCGGTAAGGAACACTTCCAAAGGTTTCATACTCCGAACCAAGACAATGTAGCGCAGATCAAACTTCTTCCCTTGGAACAGTGCAGGGTGCTCAATGTACTTTTGACAAATCTTGGGGCCAGTCTCCATGAGACGGATAATAGCAGATAAATTTCCAGTGATGGCAGTGTCAATTGTTCTCGCCATATTCCACGGTTTCAGGATCCAGAGATTGTCAAGTCCATCCCTCTCACGAACATAGTAGTGTCCAATAAGCTGAGTTAGATTAGTCTCAAGATTATAGGTGGGCTGAATCCATTCAGGAGATCCAAGAGCCTGCTTAGAATGAAAACAATTAGAAACATTTTCTTAAAAGAATAAAGAAGATTTTACATTCTCTAGCTCTTGGATATAATGGAATAAATCAATATGGCTCATCATACTCTACCAACGCCATTATCTATTGTGAAGTAGTAGATAGTGTTTACACTTCACTCATGGGTCAATTTGGAAACAGCCTCTCTCTCTCATCAAGAGGGTAAGGGCCGTTGGACTGTGTACTACCGACCCTCCCTTACAATTAGGTAGGAGCCTCTTTAGAGGCATCAGGGCATGTTGAAGTTGATGTTGGTAAGTTGAAAACTCATTGTGCATGGCAAGTTTAGTAAAATCAGAACCTTCTGAACCGTGTCAGCCAAATAGTGTTTCATTACAAGGCAAGCCTCGAATGGAAATTGATTAATGCACTGTTCATCTGTTAGTCCTGCGGCTTTCTTCATCTCTTCATCAATCTGGGCACTTGTCCATATTATATCTGCATCCTTTGGCTCGCTTGCTGCAGAAGAGCAAATTAAAGAAAAAGTACGTTAAGTACTGAAATATTTTTATTCCAAAGGAATATCAACTAACAAGCCCCATTCATCGTGTTCATTTCTAGTGATTTTGAACTTGAGATCTAGTAAGCAAGGCTAAGATGTTTTTATAA
Organism: Echium plantagineum; assembly: GCA_003412495.2. Classification (NCBI taxonomy): domain Eukaryota; kingdom Viridiplantae; phylum Streptophyta; class Magnoliopsida; order Boraginales; family Boraginaceae; genus Echium; species Echium plantagineum. Next base: position 7,547,773 of record CM016561.1, read on the forward strand.
AGATGCTACATTTGATCTTATCCTCCCTTCACATTGTTCATATGGATTTCACTTTATCGTCCATTTATGTTACATCATAGACACTCTGCTTTTGTATTCACTGGAGTCGAAGATTTCATTTTCACCGGCTCTTGGATATAATGAAATATATCAAAATGGTTATTACACTACCCACGTTTCTTATCTGTTCTGAAGTAAATAGTGTTTGCAATCAACTCTTGGGTCAATCCGGAAACAACCTCCTTCTATTACAAGGGTAAGGCTGCGTACTATCCGATTTCCCCCTACCTCGCGTGGGAGACTATTGAAAGGCAATGGGGCACATTAATGTTAATGTTAATGCCAATGTTAGTGTATAATTACTTTTTCTTATATAGATACAACCAATTTTACTTTGTTTCTTATACCTGAATCAATATGTTTTCTCTTGTAAAGGTCCTATTTCAACTTTTAGATATATTATTTTCTTCTTGGATAGTTTATAATTCTTAAAGAGTGTTTCCACAACTGCGCTGAAGTTTTTATTCCATATAGTCGCCACAAACTCAGATTGGCAATAGTATAATACTAAAAAGAATAAGATTTGGTTGCAGGCAGAATAAAGCATACAAGAGAGAATTTTGCTGGATGATAATACATTAGCACATTGAAAATATTGTCTCAAAAGAAATGGCTTCTGAAAAGCTATGCTCTGAAAGCATACAAATAAACTGCCATTCAAATAGGTATGCACCATTAATATAGTAATAAGGAAACGTTGCTTGCAAAGAATACGTACTGAGTTCAAACTCCGGACGTTTTAGAAACTCTTCTACTGGAGGCATGTCCGAGTAAACACGTAGAGGAGTTCCATCATGTCTATGCAGACGCTTTACCGTAGGTAGCTCCACAGATGATACATGGCATTTCGTTGATTGCAACTTCTGCTCGAGTTTTCCGTACTCCTGGACAACCAGTAAGATAGAATCAGGTGTCGTCGCAGTAATTCCTACTGTTATAAAGCATTGCTTGTATAGGGTACCACCAAATACGAAAAAACAAACACTTCAACCATATTGGCTGAAGATGTTATTGGGAAAGACTAGTCGTATGGCCCAATACTATTTTGAGTATCTACTCAATTCTCAGAGCGATGCATGAATGATGCAAATTTTAACTCCAAGTTTTCTCCATCTTAATTATATTATGGTCTCTTCTGACCCACACGGTGCGTCTTTCATCCTCCAAAACCATGAAAACCAGGTCATATCTCATATCAGAATCAGTTTTTTATCCTCAAACATACTTTATATCATGATATCACTCAACTTTTCATATATATTCATTCTCTCCACATAATACTAATATTTAAATGTTAAGAAATTGTATATAAGAAATGTGATTTGGGAGTAAGTTAGAACATGTTCATAAAATGATGGGAGTATGATAAGAGTGCATTTGAGGATTTTGTTATAGCAAACTGATGTGGATGTTATTATATATCTGAAATATGCACTCCTTGGTTTGAGGAAAAAAAAAGAACGAGGTTGCTTTCAAAATAGATATAACAAGGCATACCTTGATGAAGTAATTTCTGGGAGTATGAAACCATGCAGTAAGTCTGGCAGATCGCTGTTTCTCTTCTCCAATCCCATACAAGTAATCACGAGTACACTCGTCACCTCTTTGAACATTGTTAATGGGCCAAAGAATTGTATAACTGCAATACAAAGTTCCAAATACTTGTTGGAAAGGAAGACTATAAAGTTGAAGGGACTTCTAAAACATGGCTGGATCCATTGTTAGATGAAAATATCTAGCATAATGACCGATTACAAACTCCAATACAACAAAAGATGACATCTAAGCACATTTTTATATGGTAAAGAAGCGAACCTCAGAGCTGAATCGAGTGTGCCATCTGGCATGAAAAGGAAAGGAGCTACCCTGAAATTGGGATTGTCACTGTGTCTCAAAGCTGAGCCAAGCTCATCCATCACATACCTGCAAGTAAATCCAACAAGCATGCATCTGTCACAAAATGAGCCACAAATTGCCTCAATGAATTTGAATCCTTGTGAGTACAAGTTTTAGCCATTGATCAACTTCCATTCTAGTTTACAGACACCATCAAGTGATGAACTTTTCACTTTTCATTCTGACGTTAAAATCGAAGGAGCCTTAAATTATGTCGACTTTCCAGGTAATAAATATATTAGTACTATGTATTATAAAATAGAGGCTGCCTTATAATGGCATTGGATATAATTCCTGATATTTTTGTATAGCATCCGATTCGCTGAATGAGAAGTTGAAATGCTCCTACGCACATTTATCACATTCAGAAATAATAAATATTCAAGTAGGCTCCTCTTGATTGTCCGTTCATATTTACCTAGATAGCATCATTATTACCTATTTGAGCTTTCAAGGTCTACTTTAGCACACAACCAGACACCAAAGCAACATATTCTAAGGACTAAGCTGACTACCTATGTACCACTGCAGCACCAGAAACGTGTACATAAACTATCAAAGTCAGGGGTCCTTAAAGTAATAAGGTATAATTTTGCATGACAAAAGATTCTCTTCATCAAGAACAAAGCCTAATATTTCTTACTTCAGTGCAATCATGCTAAATTGCTTAAGTCAATACTCAATACATTCAACTGGTCAACTTACGCCTTCATGAAATTATTTCAACACCATGATCCATTTCATTATCTACATTTCCATGTCCTTTGGAGTCAAAGATTTTATACTCTACAGCTCTTGGAAAGATTTTATATTCAATGCTATCAACCCCCCCCCCCCGCGCGCGCGCGCGCTTAAGCAGGGCCACCAAGTTTTTGCCACCGAGTTTTTCCAAGGCATTGGGGCATGTTGATGTCTATTTCAGAATCATGAATAACAGTTATCAGGACTGCTATCAAGTGAATGGGGAAGAGTGTGATGACGAAAATTTGGCTTCAGTGTCATAAGTATCAAGCAACAGAAATAGAACAAAGAGAACCAGATAAATGATGGGGTAGAAACACGCCACACCATGCTCCACATACCAAATAGAGGTTTCATCAATCTTTTCTTCATCAGCAAGTCTATATGTCATCAAGTATAACCACATTGCACGGATAACTCGGTGAGGAAGAGGTTCTCCAGCAATCCACTCAGGAAACCGTGGTTCTAATACCGAATCAACCACCGCCTTTTCAGTCTCCAGTATTTTAGATGCCTCCAATCCATTAAGTACTGAGATCCTTGGCATTGACTCAAGTACGTCAACAGCACTTTCTCCAAGAGGACCAGGAATATCCACCTGTTTAATGGACTCCATCAGGAAGGTAATTATCAATGGTAAATTAGCTACCTTAATTTAGGAGAAAATGAGTGATTTAACAATACAATACCTCCAGAGATTCTAAGCTATTGAATCCTTTCAGAAGGTTCACTAGATCGTCAAAAGAATTCTCATCTATTGGATTTCCACGAAGATTCAAATATGAAAGAGCTGGCAGCTCAACAGGAGTGAAGGCCTACAAAAGGGGTAAATGAAATCGCTACAGGTAATTGTACTGAAAGTCCAAACTACTATGGTCAGATTAGAAAACAAAAAAATGTATACATTCAATGGGCACCCCACCCACATTTTCTCAAGACTGAATAAGAAGAGAGATAATTCAATTATCGCAACAACATGAAATGATCAACTAGTTAAATGAGTGGATGAGGATATTTAAAAGTACCTTGTTAATGAGATTATGAATATCCCTGTTCGAGAGATCTAAAGAGGTGATGACCCGCAAGAAGTGATCACTCAACTTAGGATAGCCTGGATTATCTTTCTCAAATATCCCTCCACAAAATCCTAATGCCCACTCACCAAAATTTTGAGTGAACTTTGAGTTATAGATTTCCAGGTTAGGGCAACCCTGAAGAATGGCATCTGCCAGATGACCTTCACTGGGCAAAGAATAGTTTTAGTTAGATATAGTAAGGTTGAAACAATGCAATGAAGTCGTCAACAAAAAAATTTGAACCTTACCCGTTTTTAACTATTGGATTCTCATTCAGCCAGAGAGCTCTAAGGTTCTTGAGTTGGGTTATTTCTTTGGTCACAACCTCCACATCTTCAAGCTTGTTTCCATATAGGCTCAGAGCGAGTAAATTCTAATATGACGAGGAAGACCCAATAAGAAAAAGTAGCAAGTGTAGTGTCTTAAATACTAAAAAAGGGTTTATTTCTAGAAAGAAGTACTAACTCTGATGCATCTACAACCTTACATGGAATAACACAATGTCCACAGCAACACCAATTAGTCATCATCAAGGGAGCAGGTAAATTTTATATTTACAACCCCTAACAAGAATCTTCACAAAGATTGAGAAAGAGGACAAGGTGGCTCCAAGACAAAAAAGATAATTAATGTGAAGGCATCAGAAACGATGTCACAAGATCAACCATGACTAACCTCTCCCCTGTACAAGTCATTATGACTATCTTGTGAAACAATATATCCTTGACTAAGACAACTAACAGAGTGCCATAAGGTGTTCATAACATAGTCAATTCACAATGAAAGTAATGTGCAATACACCGAACAGATGCTATCTTTCAAAACAGTAAATGACATACAGGAAATTTACTGGGAATATCAAGAGACACAAGCATAGAATCGTCAATATCCAGCTCGTCAAACTCCAGCCATCTCACTGCATCAGCACCCTCTTCTTTAGATTTGCTGATTTCTCTCATTACTATTTCCATGGCATCAAACTTCTCATTACTTTCTTCTCCGCCTGACTTTGCATCATCTTGAAAAGAATCATCATCTACGCACATCATTGCCGCCATCCTTTCCGCCAATCCTGGGACTTCCTGTAGCTGCAAAAAGAACAAAAGAAACAAAGAAACAACAAACATATAAGCTTCTCAACCAAAGAATCACATATTCTCAGCTCTAAAAGCCAAAATTTTACGACAACTTCTCAGACATCCTTCACTACACAAACAGAGTACTAAACACTAGTAATATCAGTAAATAGCTGCAAAAATAAAAACTTGAGATTATATATTACCTTAAACCTGCCCACAAACCTCATAATCAGAACAAAAAACACAGGAACATCAAGGAAGCATAGTTCAAATCCTCTAGAAAAATACCCACGAAGTCTGTACTTCAAAATTCCACAATCTCTAACAGTCATTCAGCTTTCAAGAATTTAACGACTAGCAATGAAGAGGTCTGGGTTATTCAAGAATGCATGTTCGCAGTAGCGATTGATGTACCTGCTTATAAGCATCAGCTAGACGAAAAGTCCAAGCATGGTCAACAAGAAACACATTTGACTCTTTCCTCATTGACTCCCTCAGGCTCACAAGCCTCCTCTGCCGACCATCTTCAACTTGCTCCACCTGGAACCAATCTCCGCCGTCAAAAGTCTCTGACGTCAGCTTCTGGTAGAGTATGCGGTGGAGGGATTTCGGAACACCTGAAGCAGCAAGAAGTATGCCGTGTACGTTGATGAAGTCATCGAATGTTTGAAGGTTTGCGCCGCCGTAGGAGGCGGCGGCGGGGGTGGGGGCCATTTGTCTGGTGGGGTGAGTTCGGGTTCTCGAGTTGTTGAAGATGGAGTTTTTGGGCCAAAAAGATTGTCACATAAGGTTTTTGAAGGGTTTATGTTTATCCAACTGATTACAGATCCCATTGGGCTTGGTTTAGTGGGCGTTGTTTAATTTAATTAGGCAGTTATTTTGGGAAGTGGATTTTTTTTTTTTTTTTTTGTAAATTAGGGATGAGGCGAGTTTGAAACCCAAAATTTTTTGGTCACTAGCAATAGCTTTTTTACTAGGCGATTCGATTAACTCATTTTGAAAACGCAAATGCTATTTGTAGTACACTTATATATAGTACCCAATTAAATTGTCAAAATTAACCCTGAAATTTTACCAGACTAAAATTTTCAACTTCATTTCTCATGTTTTAGTGTCTCTGAAACATAATAGTTTCATATTTCTCTCAATCCTTTTCATCCCAAAATGTGAGTTCCCTTTCTCATTGGGGCTTCAAATAGATTTTATCATACATAATTAATAAGCACATTAACCTTTCATTTCAGATCTGACAGTTTCTAACATTTTAATACACAGTTATTCATCTTGTTCCATATTAAGTTTTATGCAAATGCTACATTTTTTTGGTTAGTTAATTCATGTTGTTGTGTTTCAAAAATTGAATGTTAGTAAATATTCTGTAAAATCTGTTTGAATTAGATCTATTGAGGGAAGATGTTTTTAAAATTGGAATTGCTTGTAAGGTGTTTGATGAAATGTATCATTAACAGAATTTTAAAAGTCTTTGAGAAAAGAGTCATTACTCATCGGAATGAAAATGAATAAATACATACAAGCAATAAAAATGAAGATGATATGGGATTCATCTTGTCTATATATAGTCTAATGATAGAGAAAATGGCAGAAGGAAAAGACGGTTAGAGGAAGAAACAAAAAAGGAGTTACAGAGAGTTTTGGTTAGGCAAAGAAGAAATTTTGAAAATGAAGATAAAATTTGTCCTTCCAGTTAAAATAAAGGGGTATTTTTGGAATTGACTGCTCTTGTATTAGAGAGTTTGAGCAAACACATTCTGACATTACTACCTCTAAAAAGTTATTACTACTATGAAGTTTGAAAAAATTAAAAAATGTAAAATGGTGATACTTTATCAACTTTCTTGAAACAAGCTGAGTCCTAAAAAAATACTCAAACACTCTCTCAAATTATGTAAATTCTCACTATATGAATATTGCAATTACGTAAGTTTTGAAGTGTTTTCCTCCAATCTATATCTTCTGTCTCAATACTTGGCTCTAGAACAAGGTACTGTGAAGACATTTGTTATTTTTATTGTTTTTCCTAACAAATTATCACCAGGAGAAAAGCATAAACATGCATATGTAAAATCCTAGACCATACCCGGAATCGGATCCAGCATTTCCCCCAAGTCTTCATACCATACATCCATACTTTGTACCTCAGTGGGTGTATTGGTTTCGGCTCTAATTCTCGGTTTTGGATATACTGATTTCGGATTTAATTTCAGTTTCGGATTTAACTGGACTCGAATAGTTATGGGCGAAATGGATTTTGGTTCGAATTGGGATGGACCAAAACCTAGACTAGTCCGGTCCCAGTTCAGTTGAAAATCGATTTGAACATGACCGGTAACAGCACTAGTGGTAACTGACATGGTAATTGAGATATAAGCACTCCAATATCGTTGGATCAAATCCATGTAAAGACAATCTTTTGTTGTAATATTGTTGTAAGAATTGCTTGAGGTTGTGTGTCTCATTAGTACTAAGACAAGATATCCGATTTACAACATAACTACTTGACACTAGTGGAGGAGATTTAACTTATAAAAAAACACTACTAGTTGTTGGATTCCTGCCATTATGGAAACAATGTTCACCTAGTGACTGCCTCGAGCTGCAACGAGGGATGGCAAGACTAGAGGTATTGATGCAGAAGGAGCTATGTCGTCGTGAGGGAAGGACCGAAAGAGGTACCAACTGAGGACTAGTGATGGTAAACAGAAAAAAGGGATGAGCCAGGATGAAGGGCGAAACCAATCTTAGTGCCTTTTGATGAGCTCTTAAATATAAACCATCATATGCCAGAAAATAGAAAGATTGCTCAAATACCCCAAAACTTAGCTTTACCCACACCATAGTACATTCGCGGTTTGCCTGGCATCTAGATACACCAATGAGATGTTTTCATCCTCATCCAACAAGACTTGCTAGGAATATATATAGGATCAAACTCGAACTACGCTAAACTTCAGGGAAAGGGAAATATGTAGCTCAAATCCACAACATCAGAGGTTGTAAGCTACTATATTAAGAAGCAAAAAACAATATAAGCTGGGACTGAATTTCCCCTGCCTCGTCTGAATTTGAGCACTTTATATTGGTATACCCCTCCAGTCTTTCATACCTTTGTACCGTCTATAGGTACTGCTTATGTATCCTGGATCGATTTTCTTCCCACCAAACTCTAGCATGCACTTCCCCGAACATCTCTCGGCTGCAGATTTATACATGAAACAGAGTAAAAAACCATGCAAGGCTCTGAGGAAGGTCAGTCTACAAGGCCTACTATAGCCCGCTATAGGTACTCATTTCAAACCAAAATAACAAAAGAAGAGACATACTGACCTGAATCTGACCCGTCTGAGTTCTCTTCGGCCATCAGGCAATGCTCTAATAGTTATATAAACTCCAGGTTCGTCTTGTTCAACCCATTCAGTTTCCAGGTCACTTGCATTGCTAATAGACAACTCCCCTGATCGATCAGCATATTCTCTTGATGATCCTGTGTCCATGGAAGCGTCAACATCCACTGATGATGATGCTTCAGTAGTAATAGTCTTAGCAGTGCCGCTGAGGCTTGAGAGCTTTGGAGTCGAAGCATCCAAAACTGAAGAAGAAGAATCAAAATTGGTGTTGTTGAACCTTGAAGAAGCCATTGATTGATGATCAAGTGAATCTGAAGATGAATATGCCACTGGTCTGGTTAAAGCACGAGGTAATCTTTCTTTTGTTAACGGAGGTGTTACAGGGCTGTTTTGAACTGATCCTCTCTTTGAGCTCTGGAAACAACAATAAAATGTAAAATAAACCTCAAATAAACAATTTGATAAACTGAATCGCAATATTGAATCAGCTGATGAAGCCTAACCTCATCTTCAGATCTTGCAGTTGACGGGAGAGGAAATGCTTGGCGGTTCAGCCTCTGTACATTGTAAAGTTCCATTACTCTTTCATAATTCTCTGCCCACCATTTTTGAGCTTGAAATTTGTTATACATATCTCGACTGAGGAGCCAAACAGACATTGTTAATTACTCCATCTGAATTGTTAATTTGAAATTGACAAGCTATGATTCAGTTACTTCATGCAAAATATCAAAAGTTAAACACTTGATATGAAATATCATATGATCCCAAAGGGTGTTTAGACACGTTATGGAGTTCATTAGTGGTATTTGAAACATGTCTAAATTGGAATTTTGTTCATCATACAAGTTATATAGAAAGATCTAAACAAAGGCTAAGTTGAATTTAAGAACGAGGTACAAAGTAAGACCATATTAAGATTTGTCGAAACTATAATGACCTTAAGTAATTAATGAACTATAGAACGTAACTTAAGTTACTTTACATTCTTTGACTTCACGTAAGGGGTAAAGTTCATGTAATTCACGTGATTATCAAATTCAATATTGCAATTTTTTAATATATTTCATTAGTACGATGAGATAAATTTAAATTAGATTGATATAAATATAGATGAGAGTTCAATGTGGAGTACACATATAAAACTTAAAAGATAACTTAAACAATTACTCCCTAATTAAACTTTTTTAAAGACTATAGTATAAATTTAACCTAACAACTCTAAAAAGAGACAATCATGTAAGTGCCAGCTATAGAAAGTGGTCAAAACTTAACAAAAAAAATAATGGCTAGTCCATAGTCAAGGAGCATGATTATTGAAGTATATTGATGAATTGGTACTATTTGTCAATAATGGTAGGCCACTAATTCCCAATCTAGGCAACAACCTTCTTCAACTAAAGATGGCAAGCATGATTTTAAGGCTACTCATAAATCAACCAAACCAATCCAACCTTAGTGCATCAATTAATGGATTGCTTTGACCTTTCATCTAACTAGAAGCTATCCACTCAACTATCTTATTATATTATATACATTACAATTTTTTATTTGTATACACTTTCATATTAAGTTGAATTGTCATTTTTTATATTTTGGTAGACCAAGTTCTGGTAATAAAGAATTTATTATAATCACATAATGAATAATTACAATATGTTAATGACTTAATGTATGAAAATAGTGTTAATGATTTACTAAAACAAAGAATGCAACTTAATTGAATTTGCTAGTAATATACTCATATAGACTTGTACTAATAAAAAGCAACCAACCTACAAAATCATTAAAGATCATTTCACGGAATGCATACCAAGTCACATTCCATTTCATATTTTCATTAATATTGTTCACATGCCATTATTTTGACGAATCTAATGTTTGTTTGGAGAATATAATCCGTTCATCCAATTATTACAAATAGTGGACTTTGTACTAACAATCTAAAAAATTATTATCGAGATGGTTAGTGGAAAAAGGTTCTTGCTAGTGACCAAAAGGTTCTGAGTTCGAAACTCACATCATCGCTAATTTACAAACAAAAAGCAGATTATTATCGAGATAAATAAATGATCTAGCGATTAAACTAATATACTCTTTTATTTGAATCCCCTGTAGGAGAGGCCAGGGAGATTGGAGATTATGTCATATTTACTATAAAAAAAATATTATCATATTCTTTGATTAATTACTAAACAAATTATAAGTATACATCATTGTTAATTTTTAATCACGTCGACACGTCCTCAACTATTGTTACCTCCTTTATTACTAGCTAGATGGATACCTCTCTCTTCTAGTTATTTAGTCAATTTCTTCTAAACTATTCTATTCGTTCCTTTGTCTTCTCATTTATTTGCACATAACCTATAAAAATTAAAAAGTAATAAAAAGAATTAGATTGAAAATGTAAAATCACAATCAATTGAAACTATAGAATTGTTGGTTGATAACTTCATAAAAAAACAATCAAAAAGTATATTGTGAATATAAAATTACAATTAATTATGCTAAAAAGATAACCATTTAAAAACAAAAATTAAAATTAAAGCTAAAAAAACAACTAATAAAGAAGACAGGAGTAAATAACGAGGTACTACTTTAAGTTATATTTTTAGTATCTCTAAATTATTTTTATTTTGTGAGATGGCTCACATAATTCATGTAATAATAAAGAAATAAAAATTAGTACTAGAGAGAAGTAATGATAAGTAATGAGTTGAAGGGGACAGAAATGCAGGAAAAATGAGAGGAAGAGTCTACAAGGTGACAAGGTAAGGAAGCAAAGCGAAACTGCGCATGCCAAATCTTGAAAAGGAAAGCAATTATCAAATTTCCGACAATACTACGACAATGAGTAAAAGGTTGCCCTACAATAATCAAACCTTACCCTACATTACTTTGCCTTTAGGACTTTCACCCCCCCCACAATAAAGGAATCGCTGTAATTCCCTTTTGTTTCCCATTTCTTCATGCTTTTATTAATTACTCTTAATAACTACTAATTTGTTCCTAACACTTTCTTATTTAATTCTACTTTCACTTGTCACCTTCACAATTATTTGTAGTTACACTAATTAATTAGTTTGTTTGTACGTATTACACACTTACAATTAATTTCATTTTTAATTCTCACCTACTCATGTGTTCCAATTTACGAGTGTCCTTCGTCTATATGATCTCTTTTATGATCTACACTATTTAATAATTTCTAAATTATGAAAACAAATTATATACAGTACTATTTTTGTATTTAAAGATGAAACTAATAATTCAAAGTCACCACTGCTTTCACAAAGAATCTTGAAAAAATAAATGTTGAAGTTATTACCCCACCACTCCACCATGAACAGAATTTAAGTGAATAATAAATTGTTGGGAACAGACAAGAAAAGAAAGGGGGACAACATGAATTTAGTGCGGTTAGCAGGTTGTCTTTATTCATGTTTACTTATCTTTATTATTTCCTCAGAAAACATTAAGGACACTATACCAATAAATTGCATGGAATCAAAGAAGAACCTAATGATCAAGACTTCAACCTTTTTATAGTTCAAATTTATATATCTATTTTTTTTTTTTGCAATACCAAGAAAAGGTAAAAAACACCTACTTGCCAATTCTTCTTCATTTAATTTAGATTAAAAGGGGCAACTCAACTAAGTGATATACTCATTTGTAAAACCTGTTTCATGCTGTTAATGGAAAAGGCGAATAGGTAGGCCGTCCATCCAAACCATTTGAGAATATAAAGATTTTATTACTAATTTATTTTTAGAATATCCTAATTAAGTAAGACATTTTTAATAATTTTACTTATTCACCAACTTAAACACAAATATCTACTTATTTTAATTTAGTTCAAAATTAGATATAATAACAATACTAATATTTTTTCAGTCTTCAAATAATAATAAACAATTCAAATGTACTTAAAGTGTGATATAGTTTTATATTCAATATTAAGATTATATTTTAGAAAAATTATTTGCCTACAACTAATTTCCACTAAATTAAAAAATTCCTAAGTTGAGACCATAACACCAGAAGACAAAGATGTCAATGATTAATAGAAATATTCCTTATCAACTAATCGAAGCCTAGGAACAATCAAAATCGATGAATCCAATACCACCAAATAAAATATCCCCTACATCCCAGCAAATCAATGGAGTATACTTTTGTCATAAATTACATTATATATAATATATAAGTTCAAAATTTTAAAAATTAACAATCAAAAATTGAAATTGTTTTTTTTTCAAAATGTCTAAAATCAAGTAATATTCTCATAAGCACTCAGCTAAATATAAATAGTCACCCTGCCAAAACATTGATATATTTTTCGATTAAAATTTAAACAAAATTAAGAAACTTACTTGAATCGAATTCTCTTGAGATCATTCCCGCCACGTGGCAAAGACAAGAAAGTGATGAGCACACCGGGTTCAACTTGCGCCACCCACTCCTTGGGCTCATTCTCCTCAACGAACACAATCTGCTCAACGCGCCGCCCACTCGCCGACGCCGACAAAGTCAACGGCGTAGCCTCGCCGCTGGAAATTCCCTTAAGCCTGGCCTCCAGCTCCCTCCTCCCCGCAGTCGAGCTGCCAGAGTTATAACTACCACTCCTCTTGTAGGTCCACCGGAACTTCTCCGATGCCGCCGTTGACCCGCCTGAGTCTGAATCGCCGCCGCTTCGATTTTGACCAATTGGTTGACTTGTGCATGGGCTGCACTGCTTGTATGCTCCTGATGCTTTCAATGCCATGTCCTTAATCTGAACCCAAAAAAAAGCCTCATAATGTTTTTTCCCATACAAATACAGTTTTATTTTGCCAAATATGAATAAACATATATTCCCAACATTTTAAAAGTATTTCAATCTTCAACAATTTTGTAGTCTTAAATGACACACGTAATTTTGGAGTAAATATTTTAAAAAAAATTGATACATATTTTTTCGAATATGGACTTGTATATACAACATATGCAAAATATTTGAGTTCAAATTAATAAATTGGTCGTTAAAACTCAAAAATACCTGAGAGCTAAGAGATTTGATAGGTTGTTTATTTGGAGTATTTTGGGAGAATTTGTTAGGATGATCAAGAGGATCATCGTTTGGTTGCTTCGAACGAGCTATACAAGTAAGCATTTTCTTCTTTCTTTCTCGCTTTCGATTCGGTTTGATCAACGATTGAACTGCGAACAAGACAATAAACGTTAGCAATCATCGATTGCAGTAAAACAATGCAAAATTGGACAAATAATTTGGGACATGAAAAACCTTATTTAGATGGTCTGAGAAAATGGAATGCAAAAAAAGGAAGGGGGTGGAGAAAAAGAGTGAAAGGCACTAATGTGGCGACAGGTTCTTTTAATGCCTCTGTAAGAGATTCCTGTACATTTATTAATTATGGAACAAGGCTTAAACAAAAAATAGAATAGGAAACAAAATGATTCTTTTTTTTAATGTTGAATTGATGAAGAGTGAAAAAAAAGGAAATATATATATGAATGTGGACAACCTTATTGAAACAGTGGTACAATCAGTATTAGCAGTAATCAATGAATGAATAGATGCAAGAAGATACTTATGTTTGGTATAGAGCTGTTGAAACAGGACCTATAATGTGAATAATATGCTTGTTTTTGTTCCACTTCCAAGACTCTATTCTTTGCTTTATGTGTGTGTCTTTGGTAGCCTTTTATTCGAATTAAAATAGTATTTCCTCGGTTCCTAAATGATCGGTACATTTTGATTTTTATGATCAAATTTTAAAAAGTTTGATAAAAAATTCTCATTAAACGATAAGAAATAATATAGACATGTGGGATCTTGTTAAATTCGTATCAATATGTATTTTTGAAATATTAACTTTTTATAATTTTGCCCTATGTAAAATGAGAGATATTTACGTTTTAAATCGTGTTTTGTTGATCATGAAAGTCAAAATATACCAAGCATTTAGGGATGGAGGCAGTAATTGTTTTCTTTTTCGGTTCCTACCAAGATAAATAATTGATGGGGCAGGTTTTGCTTTCCCATTTACTATTTCATGGGTAGAGGGGTTCACTTATTCTTATTGTTTTCTAGACAATGGAAAGAGAAGGCAAACAATTAAGATTGTTAAGAATATCGAAGTAATATTAATACGGACTACATTGAAACTTTTTTCTTATCAATAAATAAATTTCTCGATCAACGAGCCATGGTATCTAAAAGTGTCACTTAAATATCCAAATGTCAAGATCCCGAATAATTGAAATATACACACCAAAATAGTACGTTGCTTTTTAGGAGGGAAAGTAATATTATATTCTACGAATGGTAAGTATAGTAATTAAGGAAATTATGGTTAGGAGTGAAATAGTTCTTTTAACTCCCAAGTCCGAACAAAATGCACTATTCTGTGTCTCCACCCCCACAACAAGTCCCCTTTCGTAGGAGACAAATGTTCTGATCTCAAGTAGTAGTTGTTACAACACATGCCATCGCAAACTGACCTGAAACTAAAACAATGATGACCCATTGCAGGAAAATCAGCCCTATAAATATGGGGCAAATGACATCTAGGTCCCTGAGTTTTATGTTAAATGTCAATTAGGTCCCTGAGTTTTTTATATTACCACTTTAGGTCCCTGAGTTTTATGTTATATGTCAATAGGGTCCTCTAACATTAAATTAAATGCATTATTGACCATTATGCCCCTCTTTATAAATAACACAACATTTAATTAATGTTTATCTAATAAAAATAATTTATTTTTGTTCATAATTTAATTATTAAAATTTAATCAATAATATTAAAATTAAATTGATAATTATGAAAAATAAAAAGTATATATACTAACATAAACTATCCAATTTGAATATATAAAATTATATATAATATAATTATTTAAATTGCTAAGCTATCAAATTATTTTTTATTATACAAATTTAATTAAGTATTAATAGTATATGGGGGGTATAAAGGTAATTGATCAACTCAAAATTGATGCAAGGACCTAAGATGGTAATATAAAAATCTCAGGGACCAAATTGACATTAAAGATAAAACTCAGGGACCCATATGTCATTCACCCTATAAATATGTGTACCACCATATCTGCACAAAACCCATCTCTTTTTATTATCAAAAGGAGAAATGCTGCTACTCATGAATCATGATAACAATTCAATTTGCAAGGTGTTAAAGTAAACAAGACAGCCAACAGTCAATCACAATAGGAAGTCTTCTTTTAGACAATAACTATCAACATAAAACTACAGATCAAACACCATAATGCATTCCTAGAGTTATATTGCTCAACCATCTGACTGAGAAAATAAGGCTACGTTTCTAAATATCCACTTCTTAACATTACAAAAAAGGATGTCTAGCAGTAAAAAACAGATTCAGGTGACCGACTGTTTTGAGATAGGCATATCATGAGATAATATAGCACGACTAGAAGGTTAGTACGCCCAATTATTTAATCGCACGGATCAAGGACGTGCTCTCTTGTTGCTGCAAGATGGGCATTTGTACTGCTTAATATGCTCAGCTCTTGCAGGAGTGATCTTCACACACTTACCGTGGAACCACCTTTCACATATATCGCAACAGATCCAAAATTCATCTGAAGCATAGTTCTCACCACATGCACCACACAATGTGTCACCATGCTCTTCATCTTTCTCTTCTTCTGATCCTTCATCCTCATCTTTTCTTTGGACCTTTGCGTATTTGCTCTGCCATCCAAAACAATTATCATACGCAAGGTAGTTAGTCACAACAACTTCAACTACCGAAAGTAGTAGCCAATAGGAAACAAGATTAACAAACTCCGTTCACATTTTCTGTCTCACTTAAGAAACGGAAACAAATCAAATATGTGCAAGTAGATTTGAAAAAACGCCAAGTTCACTCAAATTATCTAAATCACAATTTGCTAATACATACACAGAAGGATGTTATACTAGCATGTTAATCATACACAAAAGGATTAACTGAACTGTTATAGCACTTAATAAGCCTTTCCAAACAAGACATCAATAATCAGCTTTGTTTACACATGTGCAATAACTGCTACTTGTTATGTCTCAGTATAGCAATAGAGAGATTCTAGCATTTGTTCAGTTAGAAGTCATATATAGCAGAGATGCATTAAAAGCGCCAAAAAGAATATATTTTCTGGTTGTCACGTAACTTTTCAGCAAAGCATGACATAACTATACAAAACCTATTAAGAATTCTATCCATGGAAAGTAACTGGAAAAGCTCAAGTAAAGCAGAATTCTGAACAAGATAAATAGCCAGCCTTGCTCATGGTTTTATCACTTGTTAGAAAAGAAAAAAATGAAATCTATAAGCAGGGTTGAAATATAACGAAGTGTAAAAAGGGCGACATGGTATATACACATGCTAGGTCTTCACCTATGATGTATCACAGTCTTGTGATAGTGCATAACTGCATACTAGCACATGTTCATAAGGAGTGCTGTATAACAAACAATCATTAAAAAGCACCAGAGATGAGAAATATCTTTTGTCAGGTCACGTGGATCTTTTAATGAGGCATGGTATATCACTGTATCATTAACTCATCTAATGAGCATAGGTCTGGTTGCCTGGATTGTAGGACTGGGTCTGGGTAGTTCAGTTTTACAGAGAAAACTCAAAAGAGGCATGGTGTCCTCACCCGGGCACACACCTAAATCTAGAACTTGTGAAAGAACGCGTGTAGACTGAGCTCAAAACATCACATATACAGATCATGGTAACTCGTACTCTAACGTGGTAAGGTTCTTCTAAAACCAAGTCCTATTTTACTAAATGGAAATAAGTTATATAACCAATCAACTTGCTTTAGAAAATAGCAGTAGCTCTTATACCTTAAGTTGACATGTAAGGCTTTCTACTCTACCATCGATATTGCAGACAAACATCAATATCTAGCCCATATACGAGACCAACTAGCGGAAATTATAATGTTAATGCAGCATAAATCCTTGCAGACAGAGTAATCACAGTTACGTAACATGCCATTCTTTAACACATCAGCTTTTCGAATGAAAGGTGAAGTGTGTTTAAATTTCCAATGAAATCATATAAGTGCGACTCCCATCACCGTCCACCCCCTTCCTCCAAGGGGCCAAAAAGAGAAGAAAAAAGACTCAGAGCCAATGCAAAAAGGAAAGTCAGCAGCTAGACCAAAGGAATAACAAGTGATAAAATACATGTGCAATAATACCTACAGCACAGATATCATAAGCATGATCCATATTCCTTGTACTTGACAGAATCAGAATTCTAGCAAACGGATATATTTCATAAACTAAGTTCCAGAAACTCATCCAATGAAGACAATAGGTTTACAATAGCGACTGGAGTAACGATAAAAGGACATTGAAATGTCATACACACCCAAAGAGTTGAGATAGATAATTGTGCTGCATTAGGACATTATAATACTACACACATGAGAGTCCAGACTACAAACACTTTCTATTTCCAACAAGAGAAAATGAGTGGGAGGCTGAATTACCGGTTTCGAGTTTGACTTGGATTTGCTGGTGCTGTGGTTTGAGGCTGATGATTTCTCTTTAGCTTGTCTTTTGGAAGCTCCATTTACAACTTCAAACACAGTAGGCAGATCATTTATCATGTTAAAGAGACGCTTCCTGCACAATTACCGCAACATATAGCAAACCAAGATTTATTTCTAAGACACAATACATTGCGAAGGCTTCAGAAAGTTTAAAAGGGTCTACCTCTCGGGCTTATCAAAACCATATCTGGCTCCTAGGTAGAAGGCAACTGAAAGCAACCATGTGTCACAGTGCACAGCAATGAGGGACAACCAGTCCTTCTCCTGCATTCCATCTCTGGCGAAGTTGATACCCAGTGCTGGCTCTGGAAGTTCTGGTGGTACTTCCTCAGCTGGGAGATTGACCTCCCACTGCTCATTCGGAAAGCCATACAGACAGAGATTTTCCTTCTCTGTAAAGTTTTCAGATGGACAGGGAAACAAGTAAAGCCGAAAGTAATGCATACAAAGATACCCATCTATAAGGTTTTCAGATGGCAGATACATTGAGGCCAAAACAAGGGACAGACTTGTCCCAAACCAAAAGAATAATTGTAACGGGAAACATAAATATCCTTCAACCTTCAAAATATTCAGCTTCAGGGATCAAATCTTTATACCAGAATTAACTTTCAAAATCATGAAACACATCGATCAACAATACTATAAATGTAGAGCATATGCTCGAAGATTTAAATATGAAATACTTACATTCACCTTAATTGAAGAGTTCAATGGTACTCACACAAAAAATATATGAGAAAATTAAACAGTAATCCTTTTCTAACGAATGTATCCAGAAGGTTGATAAACTAAAAACCGCATAACAAATATATCCATCGAGCATTATTCAACTGAAAAAACAGAAAGCAGTTCGAAAATAAGGGACTCTAGTTACAAACCACTTTTGATCCCCACTTACAGAAATTAATCTATCAACAATAAAAAGTGAATGTACAACTCACCAGGATCACATTTATGAAAAAAATCCTCAACATCTGCACACAAGAATATACAAAATCAATCCAACAATTAAGATAAATTTCAAAATTGTTGTAACAACAATTTCACTACACTTGACTTGACCAACATGCCAAATACCTCTAAAGAGGTTCCACCGAAGCAGGGTAAGATTCTACGCAACCTTACTCGTATCACAACATAGACACTTATTTCGAGTCGTAGCTTAAAACAATAGTAGTAAAGTACATTTTCCAGTTCAACATATTCCAATTGTTTAAATTATAAAACGTAGTCTCACTTAATGGAATTTATTCCATAGTCCCAAATATGTATGCAACATTACCCACGCTAATATGAAATGTTGTTTCCAAATTGACCCGAGAATTTAACTATACTTTAAAATCCAAATTGACAAAAGTAAAAAAAAAAAAAAAAACTGCACATGTATATAATGATATGAAAAAAGGGAGGAAAATAAAAGAAGTAAAAGCAAACCAGTAGTGAGAGCTTTGATCAAAGCAGTACGACGGGCTTTAAAATCGTGGAAAATTTCGTCGAGAGTGCGGGGATTGTAATGTGGTCCGCCGTCCATCGGAGCTTCTGTGCACCTTCAACCACTCTAGCTATTGATTTTTTAGAGAGAGAAATTGAGTCCAATTGCTTGAGTGCTGACCAGAGACAGAGGTTAGAAAGAGAGTTGACTAACACTCCAAACAAATCGAGTTTCGTTTTGTTTTTGTCTCCCCAATTCAAAAGTGAAAAGATTAGCAGGAATGGGCTAATTAGGATAATGGCCCATGAAGTTTTAATCTGGTAAGTGGACATTCATACTTTTGTTTTGTTTGAGACGCTTTTGGTTCTTTCACATTGTTTTTTGTGTCCTATAATTATTTTGACCACGTCAACACATGAATAATGTTGAACATGTATTCGATATTAATATCGAATGTGTATCCCAGAAATAAAAGCAAAGAAAATATGATCTATTCACATATTGTCATACTTGTCTCTAATGCAATTGCAACCAATTCACATTAATATGCTTTAGATGGTTGATTTTATTACAAACCACCACATTTATCCTCAATTTTCCATGATTTTTCTTTGTGAACCACCACCATTACCCTGAATTTCTCCTTAGGTTTACTTCCTAAAATGAGTTGAAACTAAAAAAAATATACTCCCCCCATTTCAATATTGAGGACGGTTTCATTTTTGCGTATTTAGCTTTAAATATCAATCATTTATCGTTCTTTCGCTCAAAAAGTATAAAACTAATATCGTTTAACTTATATTGAAGATTATTTTTATAAAGTCATTTTTTGTATCTTTTTGTATTGCAATTAATTAATTACCGCTAGTAAAAGTGAGACACGAAAAAAATGAAAAAGTCTTATGTTTTGAAATGAAAGAAGTATTTAAGTTCGGGTGTCAAAAGAGTTATACCTGTGCCTATTTGAAAAATTGTACAATAGAAGTGTCGATATAAAAGTACTCCGATTTTGTAGGGACTTATATGAAATTTAGCTATAAAATTATCATAAGAAGAGGTCCAAAACGAAACAAAACAAAACACATAATCTTCATCTCCCCCCACCCCCACCAAACTCCAGAATCCGAAAATGGCGAGTGTATCTGCAACCTTAGGCTCCCAAACCCTAGCCCTTAAACCCAAATCCAATCTCTACAACATCCCAAAACCTCAAACCATCTCCTTCAAAAAACTATCAATTTCAGCTTCTTCATTATCTCAAACCAACCCATCACTTACCGGGTCGACCCGAACACTCACAACCCTAGCCGCGATCACCTTAACCGCCACGCGCCATGTTTTCAACAACCTCGGTGTTAATTCGTCCGGTCTACACCAAGTTTTAGTGAACTCAGCCGGTCCGGCTTTTTTCGCTGCTCTGAAGAACCAGCCGGTGGGGCCGCTAAACACCCCATTGACTTTAGTAGCCGCCGGTTTAGCTAAGTGGCTGGATATATACAGTGGGGTGCTTATGGTTAGGGTTTTGCTGAGTTGGTTCCCAAATATTCCATGGGAAAAGCAGCCTCTATCGGCTATTCGGGACCTTTGTGATCCGTATTTGAATTTGTTTAGGAATATTATTCCTCCGATTTTCGA
Organism: Echium plantagineum; assembly: GCA_003412495.2. Lineage (NCBI taxonomy): Eukaryota > Viridiplantae > Streptophyta > Magnoliopsida > Boraginales > Boraginaceae > Echium > Echium plantagineum. The sequence goes on from CM016561.1 coordinate 7,568,660, forward strand.
CACATTGGATGTTAGTCCGCTTTTGGCGTTCGCGGTTTTGGGCACTCTTGGATCCATTTTGAATAGCACCCGAGGCTCTTATTGATATCGGTGTGGGGGGGGGGGGGGGGGGGGGGGGGGGAGTCCAATTTGGTCGAGTGGGATATTGCAATTTGGTCGAGTGGGATATTGTGAGGTTTTGTAATTCGTTACTGGTTGTTATTGGAATATTTTTGTAATGCTCAATTATACACTTGTGTAATGTATTTGGTTAGCTATTAGTTGATGTGTGCAGTTGATTTGTTCCTATAGCCGCATGTGGTTTTCTAATATCCTTCGTCCCTGAAATGATTGGTACATTTTGACTATTGTGTTCAAAGTTTAAAAAATATTCGTCTCAATATATATTTTTGAATTATCAACTTCTTATAATTTTTTCCGAGGTAGAATAAGAGATATTTACGTTTTAAATCGTGTTTTATTAACTATTAAAGTTAAAATATATTAATTATTTAGAAATTGAGAAGTATATTTTACGTAAATGTTATATAGAATATAGTACTCATTTAATATTACTTTAACATCCTTCGAAATCGCCTAGAACCAAAATTACATGTTTCTTTTCATCACCATTATTGGTTGTCACCATATCTCTCTTCTGCAAGCTTGCAAAATTGTGACCCATGGTTTCGATGTATGAACTAGGATTGACATATACTCTTTTATTTGGTTTCAAATGATAACGAATACATTTTTTGTTTTGAAGTTTTTCTTTAATTAAAATTAAATATATATATTTTAAATTCTCTGCTATAACTAGATTTTCAATTTTCATAATCATGCCAACCACCCATTTAATATATGACTTATTGTCAATTCAACCATCTCCGAACAATTTATACAAATCACAATATCTAAAACCGATTTCGTCAAAAATGATAACTCGAGATGTATCAACATTTATATTTCCATGAAAAGAGAAGAACGGCGCCAATCAATTATTCTCACTTAATCAACTTTGCCAAATCAAATAAATTATACATGTACATTCATTGTTTTGATTTTGTAGTTTGATGTTGTGTACAATTAGAGAGATAAATAGTGGACAAGAGAGAGAAACAAATGTGATGAATGAGAGCATAAATGTCTCTTAATTTAAGAACCTTTTTTATTTTGAAATCAAAAGTTTAAAAAAATTGACCATGAATTCTTATTAGTTGATAACAAATAAAATAGTCATATGAAATTTTGTTGGATTTGTTTCAATCTATATTTCATAGATTAATCTTTTATAATTTTTACGAGTGTAAAATTAAAAATAATTACGTCTTAGTTGTGTCTGTATTCTTAGAAAAATGGACAAAATGAATAATATTTTTGTCCCAACAATATTGCGTTTTCCGAGATTATCGTATAAAAAGTGAAGTTGGCAAAATACGATATTACAAAATTGACAAAAAAAAAAATTGTAATATATAACATTAAATAGTAGGAGTATTTATTTTATAACTAATATTCTCTAAAATACAATGCATTTGTTATTATTTAGTTTATAAATGTTGTACACTTTGGATGTCCTCTTTTTGTCAATTAGTATCAGTGTTGTTATTACTTATTTACAAATTTTGTACAATTCCATGTCCTCTTTTTGTTAATCTAATATAATGTGTTAGAATCACATTGTTATTATATAGTTACAAATGTTGTACACTATTTATGTTTTCTTCTTGTCAACCTAGTGAAACATGTTAGCAAGAGGGAAATTGGATAAATAATAACCATAGATAAAGTAGTTTCTTTGGCGATATGTAGATAAGTTTCTTTGCGTATATATAATATAGACGATACATAATTAATTTAAGTATAGTTATTGACGACTCGGCTATTTCACTTAAAATAAATTGACGTATATAGTGAAAACTTGATATTTAATAGTTTCGAGTGATATATAATTTATTATTTAATACCTCAAAAGTAATTTTTTTATCTTTTTAACACAATATAAAATATTATAATATTCTAAACTTATATTCTATTGATAATAAAGAAAATATATTGTCATTTGGAAATTAATCTATTTCCAGAAAAATAACATTTTAACTTTTGTTAGAAAATATGTGAGTTAAAAAATAATTTACTGTTATTGTCAAAAACATATATTCGAATACAGAAAATATAACTCTATAATTATTTAATATAATTAATTTATAAATTTTTGGATTATCCGTAAATATAGCATGTAGGTCATATTTCCAACATGTTAGATAATTACAATTGCTTTTTCATTCTTTAGTTAACTTTTAAATACTTTTACAAATCATGTTTATGATGGTATATAAAAGTTTAATTTATAATCAAAAGTTTATTTCAATACTTTTATATAATATTGATTTCAAAATATTTTATTTTATCTTTAATGTAGTTATTATTTGTCTTAAGTTTTAATTTTTTTTTACATCGTTTCCTAAATGTGAAAATTATTTATTATTTCAAAATTATGTTCGATTTTTTTTTGTTTGAATCACTGTGCTACATTTAATCCAATGACTAGTGGATCAATGAGACGTTGAAGTTGTGAATATTTATATTATTGTTAACTTAAGTTTAGGCAAGACTTTCGGAGAGCATGTCTAAGAATTATATGATGAGTTCCATCGGCATATTGAAATGGAAAATGTTAATGCCAGATATATTATCAGTTGAGAAAATTAATAATCTGTATTAGCTACATTTCGTTCTTAGTTTTGTTTCGTTTCTCTGCACCGTTTCTTCCACAATAGAGTTGCAATTTTAGTTATTCACCTTCACCTAAAACCAACAATTACTTGAAGTTTTCAGAGAGATTGTTCGATCTTACTATGAGATAAAAGCAATCAACATGGGGGAAACTCCGAGAGGATGAAACCACTCAGCAATTTTGTGGATATTATTGGTCAAGACACCTAAAATTTGTCAAGACATCTAAACTGGTACCCTATTGTGTGATCGTGATCACATTATCTTAGGATTCATACGACTTTAATGATTCATTTTCAACGACAAATAAAAAAATTTGCAACATGTTGGTCTCATCCATGTTGTCGAGAGAGAGAGAGAGAGAGCTGTTGTATGAAGTTTAAACGTGTTATCGGACAACATATGGAATAAATCCAATACATCTGTCAAAAAAATAAAAAAATAATTCAAAACACAAACCTTTTAATTTACAATCACAACCCCAACCAAACAAATCATACTAACAATAACCCACATCCCTTTAAATGCCTGCTGTTGAGAAGGCATAAGAGGGAAACGGAAAGTGACAACTAAAGAGTGGCCAGTGCCCAAAAATGAGAACATATACAACACTGATGGATATTGGACAGTGAAAATACTATGCACAAGTCTGCCCTCAAGCATAAAGGAAGAGAGGTCCCAGCAATAAAGAGGCTGAGAGCCAATTGCAAAGCCAGCTCTGAAACAATCATTTCTCAGAGCGCTGATGAAGAAATACGAACCCAGAGTTCTCACGGATAAGTGGGGGAGGTTCAATGTCAGCCACATTTATCTGTTCCATTGACTTGGAAATATCATCCACGGAAAATGGGATGCTGCATTAACATAGAACATATCAATATCAATACTGGCACTAACTAATCTAGGAACTATAAAGGTGGTTGCAACATATCCTCAATGATCACGTGGCATGAAAGCCTCAAGAGACCTGAAATTTTTACTTCAAAATTCTTGAATAGTCTATTTAAACTTTACTAATACTGACATGTTAGAAGATTGTTATGTGAGGGTCTGATATACAGATAACAAAAACAAATTACCTCGAATCATCATCTAGTAAAAAGGAACTGCTGACAGAGTTGTTGGACTCCTCTGTCATCATCACTCTCATACTTGAAATGACCTATAATAGGAAGAAATGTTATTCAAATAGTATCAGGTTTCTATATTTTAAAACAATGAAAATGAAAACTGCATTAGAACTTCCAAAAAAGATCACTAAATATATTGTGTGAGCGTTTGTACGTATATATAGTCGTTCTTTGTGTAAGGTGTACATATAAGGTAATACTAGTGTATACAAGGACAGTATACTTGACATCGTTAAAAATCTCACTTACTTCTGAGGAGACACTGTGGGTACCATATTTATCATCCCAGTACATTGTACTAATCCTGTACAGCTGTTGTATGCTAAGAACCTACAAATCAAGCCAAACCAGATGAACAACATGGACGCTGGCACCGGAATATAAATTGGATGACGGAAGAATTTCTTACGGGGCAAAGTTCATTCATTATTTCATTCAGAGACTTTTTGGGCTTCTGGTGTATGACCTGAAATTTGGAGAAATGAAAATTGAGCTCTGCAACTAAGTTGATTGTTCAATTATTGAAAATCATTAACACTGGTACTTACTAGAAATCCCACTGCCTGTCTGATGTGCTTCAATTCATCCCATGCAGAGCCTACATACTGAATGGCAAAGACAGGTTAAAAGATTGAAATGGTGATTTAAGTTTACAATTCTATATAGGTGTATCATATGCTTACTTCTTCAGTTGCATAGCAACACCATTGTTCTAATTCAGCCAAACCTGCCTTGACATACTCCCCATTACTGAATGAGCAACACTCACGTCGCAAAAGAAGACTGGAAATTGAATTTTTAATCACGTAATGAGAGAGTAAGCATGATTAGTAGGTTATAATGCTCATCAAAAGCTTCAAAATTTAAAATAATTTAACTCAATACCTGTTGAAGAGTTGAACATTGATGAATGAGAATATCTGGCTAAACACTTTTCGTACTAAATACGGAGGAACCTACGACCAATCAACAGTAAGCCAAGAAAGTATTCATGGAATAGATTAAAGGTTGCTCTCCTAAAATTGAATCACAAACTTACATAATTTGCTTTCATTATTTTCAAGTAATTGTTCAAGCTTTTCACAATGCTCTGCCAGTGACCCATAAGAGCTTGTTGAGCAACGGCATTAGCTTGAGAACGCCCTTTCACTAAGCTTGCACGAGATGTTCTAGGCGCCTGCGTTCATAACAGAGTGTTATTACTTGAAGCCGATAGAATTGAACATGAACATAGATTTGTTTTTAATTTCAGATTAACAAAGTTGGATCAAATACACCCACAGGGACTACGCTATAAATATATTATACTATGAACGACAACAATATTTACAGAAATACTTAAACATCAGATAAGTTAACACCAAGCACAAAAGCAAAAGAGATGAGACCCTCGTTAGCTTTTTGATCGTTACATTGCCTCAGAGGATCAATGGGACTTTTTGTTTAGCAAGTAGATCTCACTCTAACTCATTCATCAAGCTATCTAAGAGATCTTACTTCCTCCATTTAGCCAATAAACAGAGAATAAAAGGATAAGGAGATCATATCATCACCCCTGGCGTACTCTAGGTTGTCCTCATTATTGTGGGCTAAACTTACAAAATTTGAGAGGGCATTCCTTAACGAAGAAATATAAGGTGAAAAGGTCTTCCACAAAGTCAGTCTACCCATAAGTCTAATACTGAATTTCATTTAGGTGATCAAATGAATTTCCATAAGCATGTAGTACTCTAAAATTGAAGGAACGCGATTATACTAATCAAACACATCCAAAAGATAGGATGAAGTAATCACTTCAAATCTTACGAATCATGATTGGTTGATCAAAATTTTGTACGAGCCTAGGGAGAATTACCTGAATACATGATCCAAGCAGAGGGGAAATTTCTTTCTTTAGGTTGTCCCTTATCATGCCATAGATTTTCTCAAGGAAAGCAGTTAGCTGCTGCTTGAACAGCAAGGCAGGGTATTTAGCCTCAACTTGACGCAAGTCATCCAACTTACCAAGCATTCTACCATTCAGAAATGAGAGACCGGCGCTTTGAGGAGAACTTCTTATCCCCTACGTAGATATTACCGACTTAGGAAACTAGTTTGGTGAAGTATTAAATCATTCCCCAACTAGGTGCAGTGTAGAACAGGGTAATATGGGAAAGGAGAAGTTACTTGAGACATCCTCCCGAAAAGAGAAGCTGATGATGATCTCCTCCGCTGTGGAGTCAAGCTAGCTGCACCGCTGGCTTTAAGAGTGCGTTGAAGAAGCATTAACAAGGTAGATGCATTACAGAGCCAGTAGCCTAATACATCATTATTGTCAGGAACCTTCAGTATATGAAGTTGAAGTTAGTGACTACTCCAAGCAAATAGCAACATGAAAGCAACGACAATGCAAGTATTCATACTATCAATTTGTACCTCTATAGATGATGCTATAGTATGAATTATATTTTCGAATATACTAGTTCTTTCAACTTCAAATGACCTCCATTGCAGAAGGCATTTGTATATAATACATGCAGCAACTGGTTTCCCTCCAGAAAATCCCAGGTCTTGTGAAATGCACTTGACCAACAAGTCTTGGTTCTCCTGAAGTATAATAGTTAAATCAAGTGACATCAAATAGCAGGAAAATGATATGAATTTCAAGCAACTGGATAACAAAGCCTGTAAGAGTTGGTACAGTTTATATTAAACAAAGCAGAATCTACTAACTTGCTGTTTTTCGTTGAGTGACTTCTGGGGTGTCTCCTCGGATTCGAGTTCCTTCTTGGGAGTAGCTACAGCTAAGGCCATGTCCTATAGAAACAAGAGACAGTAGGCAAGAAGATTTAAAATGCTTTCTACCTTGCATCATGTGCTTTCACCTCAAGTTAATCTAAGACCAGACTTACATTTGCAACCTTTGTTTCTCCATTTGAAGTATTTCCATTGACTGGGGTTCTCTGTTACAATGACAGTGCTTAGAGCTGTATAAAGCCGACTAGATAGTACTATTTTCAGAATGAGATGTCTAAAAGTATTACTGGAATTATAGTCATCTTGGGGCGTGCAGATATAGATTTTCCTGTAGGCGACATAGTAAGTGCTTGCTGACGAAGAACTTGGTTCTCAGACTCTGTGTTTGAGACTTTCTCTTCAAGTCTGAAACATAAGACATTATATGGTACATGTAATAGTTCTAGATATGACGAATCTTCCAAAGAAAATGGATAAATTAGAGAAATAATTGTTCTATTCTCCTTTGTCCATTATTTTCACAAACCTCTGTACGGAATCTTGAAGCTGATCCAATTTTCGATCTGAATCTTCCAGTCTCTTGATGAGATCTGCATTTCTGGCCTCAGCATCTGCACAGGCCTTCTTGGCCTCATCTGCTTCTTCCGTCTGGGCAATCAGTGAAACCTATCCATGCAATAGGATACACAGATGAATGTTTGGAGTCATCACATCAGGCAAAACAAGTGCTGAGAATCTTATATGCAATTGCAAATAATTGCAACCTTGGACAGGTTATTTCATTATATTGTGTTCTTCCTAATCAATTTGACAAGCCAATTACTAATTCCGTTTCTTCCCAAACAATGACTAATTTCTTTAACTGCCATTTCTGTCCAAATTTGATCCCCATTTATTTCATATTGGCAATCAAGTAATAAAATTTCTCTCAAATATTGCATGTTTAATTTTATTTTCATTCATGTGTATAAACAAAACTTTAAAAAATATTGTCATGTAAATGATATAAGAGAAGCTTATATCAAATCAGCCCCTTAAATTGATAGTTAGGCAAACAATTCGAAGTGTAGCACATATCAACTAAAGAGATAAATATATGGGCCTTTATCCCACTAGGCATGATGTGAGCGAACATTTGTAAAGAGATAAATATATGGGCATTTATCCCACTAGGCATGAATGTGAGCAATACCTTCAACCTCTCAACTTCAGCTACTAAAGCATTTATCTTTGCGGTGTCTTCAACTATAACTGGAGTTTCCTTAACAACTGGAGGAGCATCTTCTATTGCTTTTCTTGCTGCTTCCAGTTCTTTGATAGATCTTGCATTTGATTCTTCGAGTTGTGTTTGCATTGCATGCAAAGCATCCTGTAACTTTGCAAGTTCTTGGCCCTTTGTCTCCTCCAGTTCAGTCTAGATTAGACACAATAATTTAGTAATGGCGAATGTAAAAGATTTATAGGTGAATATAAATTGCAGAATTTACTCGTAATCGTTTCTCAAATTGCAGCCGCCATGTAAGTTCTTCCACTTTTTTCTCCAGCTTATCTTTTGCTTCTTTGAGGGCGCCAGTTTCTCTTGCAGCCTACATGACAGATGACAGATTAGTAGCTGAACTGGAATAGACTTTATCAGCAGGACTAGACAAATGAAGGTCAGAAAGTCAACCATCTTGAGCTCCCTCAGCTCTTTCCTAGCAACCCGACACCTCCAACCACACTGGGTAATGATGGCAGCTCTTTTAAGACTTCTGTAGTAAGAATATTCAATATGGCGACGAACACAAGCCTACAATAGCATAACCAGAATTACATGTTAGATATTGATGTACCAATTACAACAAGGGTTAGCTAAAACAGGAGCGAACATATAAGAACCTGGATCTTGATTGCAGCCTTAGTTTGTCTCCGGAACCTAAATTCATTACGAGCAATCATCGCTCTCATGCCTGTCTGTAATGCAACCGCAGATTCTCGCAATCTTGAAAATGATACTCTAGCAACATAACAGCGGAAGTTCTTCTGAATCTTTACAGCAGCAGCTTCACGCTGCAATTGTTCATACACTTTGCAAGCCAGCATAGCTGTATAAATGTAGACAAAGTAATGATCAACATCTTCCTAGGGTATATACCAGCAAGGAAAAAACAACTAGGTAAATAGAAGAAATAAGACATCCAAAATTGAGGCATATGTTGCCTTTTTATCATGTACACACCATCTCTTCTATTGAGCCACATACCATGACAAACTATCTTATGCTCCGAAAAGGGAGAGGTAAATCACATTTGGTGGCCTGACTTCCTAATCAGCATCCGAAGTTATACATGTAGCACTTTTCGATATCATATCGTGTTTGATTATGCATGGAACTATTTCACGAATAACGTCAACAAAGGACATTCAACATTAGCATGCCTCTGAAGCGACTCGGCAGCGGAAGGGATCGGATAGTAGGAGCATTACCCCAAGGATAACAGGGAGGCCGTTTCCAAATTAACAAAGAATAGACATAGGAAGATATTCCTCAGAAATTAAGACTTGACTACAAGAGACAAAGAACGATCTTAAATAATACCTCGCCAACATGATTGCAATTGAATGGCCGCTAGGCGTAATGCAACAAATTCTTTTCTAGCTAAGTATGTAAGTACGTGTCTTTGAATGGTCCTGGCTGCTCTGGCAAGAACCTCAGCTCTTCTAGCATCAAGTTCAGCCATCTGACCCGCCCTTAGGAAGACCTTTGTCTTTCCCATCTGCAAAAATCAAAGCAATTCATAATTCAAACACTTACACATTTAAGGACACTTTGATCAAGCAGCACTAAAAAATCCATGAAAACCAAGCATATTAGGATCCATGACTGTCAACTTTACCAACCTGATAGCCTTTTAATCCCATTTTATCAAGAATCATTTGGCAAGCAACCTTGTCATCGTAGCTGCAACACATCAACAACAAATATCAAAACCATTATGCTTATAAGTCTGAAGAATTGCAACACAAAGGAAATGAAAAAAGCTAAGGACTATCGATATACATGCCGAATGAAGTGAGAAAGAACAATTCGTAAGTATCATTGATTAAACAACAATACCAAGTCGTTTACTGCTTTAGCTAGTTTAATCCATTGTGGATTTGTAAACGGAATACTAATTACTTACTTTCCATCCAGAACTTCAGGTGCAAGCAGACCAAATCTTAAGAGGAACTCATAGAATGTGCGCCTTGTAGGGTATCCGGCACAGCTGATTCGTATAGCTTCAAGGACGCCCTAGAGAAACAATTCGACAATGAAATAACTTAACTAATTATCAATCCGAAGTCACAACCTATTATGTTCTGATAGACTGGTTGAGATCAAATTCAAAAAGGACAGAGGCCTGAAATACTCACACCGCACCGTAATTGTTGAATTATGTTAACGTTTTCAAAAATAGCAGGCTTCAGGACATTGTTAGGCTTCACACATCTTATGTAGTGAGGTTCTGTAGAACTCAAGGTCTCCATCAAGGATTGAAGTTGTAGCTGCATAAAAATAAAAAATTCAAACAATTAAAAATCCATATTTACATAGCGCATGTTCTGTCCGTTCTTTATATAGTAACTCTTTAAATTATGAATGATCAGATCAGGATTGTGACTTCAAAAAGTCCAGTTAATGTTTAGAACACCAAATTGGAAGTGGCAAATAGGAGTGGAGGGAGGGATAATGCATTTGGCCAACTCTTGTTAAACCCAGTTGGCTACGCCTAATTGGAAAGTATGTAGCCAATGTCTTGCTGCCGCTTATGAGTTCTTCTGTCTGTTTACCATCTGAATCATTTTGTTTGTCACAGCTTCACAAACTTGCACCCACAGCATTCTTAGAATGTAATTACTCAACACAAACAATATGGATAACAGAAAAATAAATTTGAAGATATAAACCTTTAAGAGCCCTGGCTCAGTTAGTTTGTTGATATGAAGGGCCCTTAAACATGTAACAATATGCCATCTACAACTAGACAGAAAGTAAGCAATCACCTTGAAGCGTGCACCAATGGATGAAAATTTTGATGATTTATCCGCCTGAGGAAGAGATGGAAACAAACCAGCCACAAATGCACATTTTGAGGCAGTCAACAGATCCTGGTGTTCTGCCACTACATAATCTCTGTTCTTATCTAAGAAGAGATCAGCTTGGTATGTCACCTGCAAAATTGTCATAGAGCTTTAAGCATGATTTAATAGATTAAGTTTATAAAATCGACAAGATTTGTATATTATATCATTACCTCCCCTGCATAATGGGATATAGTAAAACTGGTGCGTGAAAGCTTAGGTTTGATGAAGCGTTTGTTCTTTGGGAATGTCTGATACAACTTTTGAGAAAAGGTTTCATGGGTGGATCTAGGGAACATGCTGCAACAAGCATATATATAAGAAGCTGATAATCACCTAGTACTTATTATAACCAAAGTGGCAACACTAAGTTTACATTGGCTAGGTTCAGATAGAAGACATTGGAAATCCATTTCCATTTCCGAAAAGAATTCTTGTTTTAAGCAAGCTCCCAGATTGTAGCTAAGAACAAAGTTTTATCCAACAGGCACAATGATAAACAAAGTTTTATCCAACAGGAACAAAGTCTTATCCAGATTGTAGCTAAGAACAAAGTCATTTGCACGGGAAGCATGCAAATGACTTCAAACAGACCCCATAAGACTGTGAACAGTGGGTAATAGTCGATTGGCTTACCATTGTTCATCAAGAAGTGAAATGATGCCACCAGGTTTCTGCATATTTAAAATATATTAGGTTGTATACAATCTGCATTACGGCATTATGAGTAAAGGAACCTCCAGAACAACGAAATATGCCGTGGAGATCTAAGCCAATGTCTAGCGATATCGACAAACCTTCTCTATAAGGTCCAACACATCTTGGTTGTCAACAAACTCGATGTAACTCCAGTTGATCTGTTCTTTCTCGTATTCTTCTTGTTCCATCTTGAACACATGCTGCAACCATAAAAATTGTGTCAGTACAAAGTCCAGGATAGGTTACAAAGTGAAACATATTATTAGAAAACAAATAACCTGATTGAAATGTTGTTGCAGTTTTTCATTTGTGTAATTGATGCAAAACTGCTCAAAACTGGTCCAATTTGGGCATTAAAGATTAATGTTAGCATGAACAATCAGAACAAAGCTCTTTGTATAAAATTAGCAAGTACTGGCTTACCTGTTGAGTTTGAAACTTTCAAAACCATATATGTCAAGAACACCAATTATTGTCTTTGAATTGGGATCCTGTCCAATTGAATTGTTTATTTTCTGCACAATCCTGGGTATATAGGGCATAGGTATATTAATATCTGAAGTGGATATTGAAAATAACACAGATCACCATGTTAGATTTTCATAATTCCTACCAGTCAAACAAACGAGAATAGACAGTTTTAGCCAAAGCATCCCTGCTACCTAAAGCCGCCTCTGGGTCCAATGTCCGGGTAATCACTTCTTCCGGTGTAACCATCACACGCTTAATCAGAGCATCCTCTAAGCTTTTCGCATCACACCTAAAAGATTATATGCACTAATGTCAATTAATTCATTTACATTGGATGGTAAGTTCTCTAATAGATAATATTATATATAGTGAGAAGATGTAAGGAGATGCTAACATGAGTAACTCTGCCATTGTATTGAGGTGAAACCTAGATTTTTCATCCTTGATTGAAGACGAGTCAATCTCTTCCCCTTTTGCAAATTCAATATTACCAAGATGTAAAATTGATGCCACAACCCTGAAAATGGCTTCCTGATATTTTCTTTTTTGTTAACAAATATTACAAATGAAATTAATTGGTGAGAGATTCTGAACACAATGAAAGATCACCTGTTCTTCCTCGCTGATTCCAACTATATCCATGGCTCTTTTTGTTGCAAGGAATTCATGAGCATCATCTACCCCATCAAGTTCATAATACTTGGATTGGTTAAGATAATGAAATGTGTTGGGGGGTCCCAATTTGAATTTCTCTCTTATCTGAAATATCAGGAGATATATCATGCATCATTGGTAGCAATTTTTCAACCAAACCGCAATCCTATAGTGAACTTCAATGAGCGAAGTACCTCTGGCGGGGATGCACAGAGTAGATAAAAACAGTGGTAGTTTCTCTCAGGATCTGATATTTGACAAACGCGGGACCTCTCCAGTAGGTAAGTTCGTATGGCTGCACCAGAGATCCTTCCACTCTTATCAAATTGTATCTCAACAAATTTACCAAAACGACTGCATTAGTTACAAAAACAAGTAATCAGTTTTTAATAGAAAGTGCATGCTTCGCAAGCAATTATAATTACTCAATACAGGTACACCCATGTCCCATAGTCAATTTAGTCCTACTCACCTTGAGTTATTGTTCCTGACTGTCTTAGCATTACCAAATGCTTCAAGAACTGGATTTGACTGAACATATAGACAACACAGTCATGTTCAGGAGATTATATAACCAAGCAATTACATAAAAAAATTGTTTCAGTGGAATGTTGAAGAATAGATGAAGACACACTAATGTAGAAGAAGAAATTTGATCTTACCTCTAAAACTTGCTGCTCAACTGTACGCCCTTCCACTCCAGACCGTCCACCAAGATATGCAAGATACCTCATAAGCATCTTTGTGGTCTCAGTCTTACCAGCACCACTCTCTCCACTAACTAAAATAGAGTTGCTCTTACCCTCATTGATCATTGCTCTGACAGAAACTACAAAGCTTCAGCAAGATACCTAGTGCAGTTGAACATAAACAAGTTGACCAAGATTACCTATATGCAACTTCTGCAATTGCAAAAACATGAGGACTAAGTTCTCCAAAGGATGCTCCTTTATATTGTTCCATCATATGCGTGTCATATAGATGGGGTAGCCTTTGAAAAGGATTGATAGCAATCAAAATATTTCCTGTATAAGTCTGAGTAACAGATAAGATGTTAGAGAATGTGCATTTCAAAGAAATTATAGTTGTTCATCATACCATAACTAATCAGCCAAAAGGAATCAGTATTCTTACATAAATCTCATTCAGTTCATATCTGCTAGCCAAGTTTTGCAGGACCCCAGGCTCGTGCAAATATGAAAGCTTTGTCATGTCATCTACACCTCCAGGAGGAGCTTCAGTGTCCTTGGGGAATACTTTGGAAATATTCGTGACAACCTGAAGTCATGCTCAGAAAATATTTAAAAAGCCAATGAACTTGCATGATACGCGATAAGTTAATGAACAAAGCATTTACCTTTTTCCCTTTGGTGGTATTGACATGAACTTCTGTACCGCTAATATTGGTTACTACCCCATCAATCCATGCCAAGCCGGGATCCTCAACCCAAACATGAGAACCGACGATAATATTGCCCGGTGTTGCCTGTACAGTGAACAGTTAAAGTCTGTAGAAAAGAATTACTTGTCCAGCGAATACCTTCACGACGTCATAGATAATACCAGTTGTAATTTACTACATTCCCAATTCAAATTCAGTCATCATATATACTGATTTTAGTAAAAATGTTTTGTTACTAGGTAATATTAATCTCATCTTTCATACTACCTACATTTTTGTATATTTGATTGTTTAGAGAAAATTTCTTGTTCATTTTTTAATGATTTTATTTGTATTTGATTTTTTGAGATTCTTTAATTTTACAGTTTGGCTTTTTGATTGGTCAATAAGTTAAGTTCTCCTAGGAGATGATTAAAAAAATGACAATAAGTTAAGTTCTCGTAGGAGATGATTAAGGAAATGACTTTCACACCTGGTTTTAGAACCCTTAATATACTTTTGAGTAGAACACTTCAATAAAAAAGTCTTGTTGATACTCAATCTTATGTAACTAAGATACTACTCGCTCAGTCTAACTATAAGTGATTGTTTAAACTAAAAGTAATTTATAAAGAATGTATGCAAAATCCCATTTTTCTTAAGGATACAACTGTAAATATAATGAAAAAATATCACTTTTGTTCTTAACAATCAAATATTCTGACACTAGACTTTCGTCCTAAACAAACAAAAATTTGAGACAAAGAGAGTACATATGTTCTTAAGTATCCTGATTAATAACACTTCCATTCTTGGAAAAAATCCAAGACCAAGAGAAAACAAATTTTTTGACACCCTTTATGAGAAAAACTAGAAGCTAAAGTAAAATGGATATATAGAAAAGGCATTGTGGATACGAGTAGAATAATTCAACTAGACTAGGGGCTAACTCTAAAGATGAGTATAGGAACTCACACAAGTTGGAAACATGTGTCCGATAATATTAAATGCTTTCTTTTTCCATACAACTACAAGACGCTCTAAAGTAGTAAAATGTGCCTCCGATGATATTTAACCCTTTCTTTTACCATAATCACTTGATGATACCGCTCAAAATTTCCAAGCTAGTCATTATCATAAATATATATGCATGTCTGAATAACAATGGTTTCACTGAAATGCCCAGCTATTCAAAACGGCTTTAAGACATGCAAGGTTAAACTTCAAACCATCACTTGCATAAACTTCCCCTTCTGGACCTAAATCAGGTCACGATCATTCCAATGCATAAATTGCGAGTTGATTCTCAAACCATAATTGCGAACAATATAAATGACGACTGCTATAGATATGCATGCTCCGATTATTCGTGTTGTACCAATCGTTAATGCAGACATAGTGAATGGCATAAAAAGTAAGCAGGTATATCAACACTTACTAGCTCTACTCACAAATCTATGAACAATAGTTCATCCATTCCACAACTACTAAACAGCCTCTTCCAAGCTAAACTAATACCAAGCATTCCTCAACCAGTTCTACTTGATAGTATGAATCACTATTCAAATCTTCAATTCGATATTCCAATAATAAAAACTCCAGCTTAGCAAAAACTAACAACTAAAATCAAACACAATGAAGTAAATTGACCAACGCCGCATAAACTAACATTTAAAGCCTATTCATGAAAAATATATCAGCAATTCAGTTGACGAAAAAAATTCAAAATCATGAAAGGATATGAACAATTGACATAATGTTGAGACATATTGGACTTAAAGAATAAACTAAAACTCAAACAAAATTAATTAAATTCACCAACACCAAATAAACCAGCATCTAAAACATAAGTTGAGTATAATAACAATTAAATTGATAAAGTCAAAATCATGAAAGGATATGAACAATTGACATATCGTTGAAACAGATTCGACTTAAAGCACAACCTAACACTCAAATAATAGCAATTAAACTAACCAAGGCCAAATAAACTAACATTTAAAGCATATTCATGTAGAGAGTATCAACAATTCAATTGAAAAATTCAAAATTCTGAAACGGTATGGACAATTGACAAAGCCTTGAAACAGATTTGACTTGAGCAAAACATAAACAATATGATCAAAATCAACACCTATCAAAGTCAAACAATCGAAAAGGCGGAGTCATTTCAAACTGAACTCACCATTTATAGCTCGCAATTTCCGATCTCCTCCGTTTCAATTCATCCACGTGGAAGAGACCGATCAGAAACTCAACTATTACAAGTTGATGATAACCAAAACTCTATAAAAATCGAATTAATTCAAAATCCACACAACTTTTTAGCTTTCTATTGAAAATCACAAATTCGAAATCCACAACTTTTACTTCTCCCTTTATAATAACAAATTCAAAATCCACAGTTTTTGCTGCTTCTTTCTCTATAATAACAAGTTCAAACACAGAAAACTATTCAGTTTCTCTCTCTAGAACCAGAAATAAAAATCCAGAAAACTATTGAGCTTCTCTCTCTAGAGGGTGAAATGGAACATATGTTTGCTTTATCTTTCTCTCTCTAAAATTGCTTAGCTAATTTGTTGCTGGCGTGTTTTCTGCTCTGGTTTTTCTCTCTCCAAGGGGGTGAAACATTTTGCTTTTTAATCTCTTAAAACTTACTGTTACTAAATTTTTGTATACATTGATGTTTGTGCGATTTTATTTACAGTATATCATATTTAAATATATAATTTTTGGTTAATTTTTTCATGAAATATAAAATAATACTCCCTAGTAAAGTCATTTGATATTCATTTAAAAAGCAAAATGTTTAAATATTTTTAATCAATTCCAAACTCATGCCTTCTGACCATTCGCAAAAGATTTTTCCACCTGGCCCACCAATTTTTTTTTCTTTTTTATAAATTAACGATAGATGTGAATTTCGAGCCCAACATTTTTTTTATATATAATAAGCGATGTAAACCCAGGATCTTTTTGGTCAAAAACCTTTTTGGCCCACCAATATTTTTAATAAATATTTTGTCAGGAGAAATACTTACGTACGAGACACTAGCAAGTAGCAACACAAATTAAGCACTAGTGACTTGCTAGTTGCTTATGATGTTCTAAATCTTCCATTGTTTTTCTTTTAAATTGTGCTTAGAATGCTTCTTATTAAAACTTTTGGCTAAATTTTGATCAATCATTTTTACTTATAGGTAGTAATGTAGTATGCAAACAACATGACAAAATTAAATTTATAATTAAATTATTAATGTAATAATCAAATTTGTTTATCTATTGATCGTATTTAGTGAAATTTACAATTTGCACAAAAAGTCATATGTCTTGTTTGCGATTTGTAAGAATGTGTGAGCATTTGTGGATATATACGAATAAATATATGTTTACATATCCAATAATTATGCACTTACATTTATGAGAGAACACATATAAATATTTTATGATTGTGAATAAGTTGAGTTAGGTATTACGTGTTATAGTATTACAATAATAGTATGTATATGGCTTTTTTTCATCTGGGCACCTGAACTTCTAGAATTATCCCAAATAGGCACCTGGTGAACTTTTTATAACAAGTAGGCACCTGAGACGAAAAATTGGCACCTGAACTTTTATTTTTCTCTTTTTTCAGATTTTAAACATTTAGATGGAGGGCAAAATAGTCAGATTACGTCTAAACTAACTAAAGCTACTAATCTAACCCAACACCATTAATGTTCAATTTTAATTAATTGAATAACATCATCTTCAACCTTCAATCCCATCCCCACCACCATTGATAATCACCAAAATTCTCCTCTTTCAATCTCTTCAGATCCAGAAAAAATACAACCAAGCAAGCAGCTACTGCAACCTTTGAACTTCCATTTTCCACATCAATTTCGATATATATCCCCTGCTCTCCCCTCAAAAAGATTCAAACTTTGCAATAATATCCCAAAATAATTGTCCTATTTGCGTTCTCCACTGCAACACACAACTCATCTGACGTATCCATCCACTCCGCCTAAAAAGATTCGATGTCGTCGTGGTCTTCTCTAATATTTTGAGATCTATACTTTTTTTTGTTAAGATTAGAGATTTTCTGGATAATTTGGAAAATTAGTAGGTAATATTCTTCTCCATCCAATGTTTGGCGGTCAAGAGAGAACAAATTCACACAAGAAATTGGATGGGAAATATTTTGAAACAGTTTAGGATAGAAATTGGTATTGAAAAGCATATACCAGTAGGTGAAGATCGCGACCATCCTGCCTGCAATATATTTGACCCAATAATTTTCCAAATTGCCCACAAAATATTTTAGTTGCGGATGGATTGATATTGGATTTGTACTCTTTTGTTGTTAAGATTAGACAATCAGAGGGATGAACAATTATTTGGGAACAATCAGAGGGATGAACAATTATTTGGGAACAATCACAGGGATGAACATTATATGATTTGGGAACAAATTCAGTTGCAGATAGGAATTTTGTGCTGATTTTTTGTGCCTAAAATATTTTTTTGAAGTGGCACCTAAACTTTTCTGTGAATTTTTACTCCAAGAAGTCATATTTTCAATATGACTAACTTGCCCTTGGGTTAAGAATTTTAAAATGTCAAAAATCTGAAAAATGTAAAAAATAAAAGTTCAAGTGCCATTTTTATGCTTCAGGTGCCTATTTGTTATAAAAAGTTTATCAGGTGCCTATTTGGGATAAATCCAGAAGTTCAGGTGCCCAGATGAAAAAAAGCCTATGTATATCTATAGGTCCTTGACTCCTTGACATATATGCACATTGTCCAATGAAATGCATGTGTATAAGTGCACTTGAGATATTTTCATCTGATAACAAGAATCTTTCTAAATTCCACCATTCTAATCGACCAACTCATACAATTATTCTTATTAGAGGTTTCATCTATGAAAAGCACGTGAGACGACTACTTTTGCTTGAGAATTGGATTAACAGTTATAAAAACCCCTCATTCACCAACTTCGTCTCATTTACCTTTTACATCATTCTCCTCTAAATTATTTTGGTATATATTTTCCATGTTCACATAACGAGTTTTATTCATTTTCATTAATCACATACGTGCTTCATTCCAATATAAAATTTACAACTAATCATAATATACCATTATAAGATGGTATAAATTAAAAACAAATGGACCAAAATTATTCTATACAATATTTAATATGCATACCAAACTTTGTCAAATAAATTGATATAGATTACCTAAAAGTTAAAAAACAAACTTATATAGTGGGACTAATGAATTTGCTTTTGAAGAAATGATACCTATTATAGTATTACTTAAAACGTA
Source organism: Echium plantagineum (assembly GCA_003412495.2). Taxonomy (NCBI): domain Eukaryota; kingdom Viridiplantae; phylum Streptophyta; class Magnoliopsida; order Boraginales; family Boraginaceae; genus Echium; species Echium plantagineum. Next base: position 7,587,869 of record CM016561.1, read on the forward strand.
CACAAAGAAGCAAAAATGTACTATCAAATGATATAGTTTGTAATTTGAAAAATAAATTACAAAAAACTTATTGAACCATAACTTTCCACGAAGTACAATTAATGACAAAATAATTTACTTTAACAACCACAAACTTGTTATATTGCCTGAAAGTTAAATATATACTGTATATCTTTTGAAAATATCAAAAAAATATTTTAAACAAAATATACATATACACGATTCTGTTAGTTTCGACCTAATTTATGCTAAAACCGATATCAACTAATTTTTGTTTTTAATTTGTTTTCATACCATTTCGACTCGGTATTCTTTTCCCCCAACCATATCGGTTGAGTTCGGTCGATTACAAGCAAACATCCCTGGTGCCCACTGCCCCTGATCCCACTGCCCAGTACCAACGCTGCGGCGAGACTCTCACGGCGAACATTGATATATACAAAAGACAATTCATAGAGTAATCCGTAGAGATGGTGGCGACCATGGACTGCAGGAATTACGAGGAAGACTCATACAGAGAATCAATCTTACAGGAGCGAGCATCCCTATCCCGAACAGTCTTCCGTACTATCTTCGCCCCAAACCCTAACCCCACCGCACCCGCGGACATAGTCGTCACAGCTGCTAATGATGGCTCCATCGCCACTTACTCCATCTCCTCTGCCCTCGTAACTATATTCACCCCATTCTTCAGTCTCTTTTGTTATTATTGTTATTAGCTCTATTTTAAAAAGTTTGTCCAGTTTCATTTCATGGTGGTTGCTCATGATTGATTAACTGTGTAGTCTCAATCGACACACGTAATACGAACCAATATAATTATGTTAACAGTAATATTATTTTTGTTAGAGTTATCTTATTTTTGTTATGATTATATCCATTAATTTCGATTCTATTTTGTTGTAGGAAATGGGCTGTGCAAATGCTAGGGCTCCCAAGTAATGTTCTGTTTTTTGCCCTATCTTATTTGGAGAAAATATATATAAAAAATGTTGTTGATTACGAAGATGTTTTTGAATTTGATCGTTTGTTTTGTTGTTGTTGATGTAGTTATGCAGTGGCGGAACCTAATTGTTTGATCCAAGGGCATGATGGGCCTGCTTATGATGTGAAATTTTATGGCACCGGTGATGATGCATTGTTACTTAGGTATTGGAGTATTCTTTTCAGTTTCTAGTTTCTTACTCTCGGGCTACTTTTTGCTTGGCATCAAACATTCATGTTTGTGCATTGTTTTTTTTTAATAAAAAATTTATTATATATATGGAATGATAAGTCTCTTAATATAAGCCTCTCGTATAGCTTACAGACACAGTAGTTAACTTCTTGTTATTTAGAGTCGTTATTATATGCTCTGCATCTTTGGTTGATTAAACTTTGTTATGATAGCCTTGGTTAACTTGGTATTTTGTTGGGTATTTGCACTGTGAGATTTTTAGTTGCTAATTTACCATGTATTAATATCTTGGGAGTTTGTTATGGACTTCTGATTTACGTGGGCTGATTGAAATATGCTCGTTTCTAACTGATGGTGTTGCTGATATTGATAAATCGTCTTTAGAAGAATGAAGTGTTGTATGTTGCATCTTTGAGTAAATTGTTACAGTTTTATGAAGTTGTGGTGATGATGGACGGCTACGAGGATGGAAATGGAATGCTATAGCAGAATTGGGATCTGCCAGTCAAGGTATATCAGTAATAGGATGAAATGCCTGTTAGCTTAAGTGTGACTTATTTAAAGCATAGGTGTAATTTGAGTAACTCTGTGCTAGTCACTTTACTGAGTAAGTTTCTTGGTAGTTGCAGACCGTGAACTTTCTTTATGCGACTTGATAATTATCACAGACCGTGAACTTTCTTTATGCGACTTGATAATTAGCATCACAACTTTGGAGGGCGTCTACGTTTATTTTCGAATTTATTTATGTAGGGATATTGACTATTACCAACTCTGGGGTTATCTCTGCAATCCCGAGTACATCCTTTATCTAAGCACAGTAGCATGTGAGCCACAAAATTGTGATAAGCTACACATGCTTATATGCTTGATACCTCAAGCTTTATTTGGGATTAGGCCATTGGGTTTGCTGTATGAAGAAAAAACAGAATTCATATTGCTGGATTTTTCATTTGTCTGACCTTCTCATACCACTTCCAAAAATGTTTCCCTTGCTTTTCAATAATTTTGCGAAATATTTAACTGTGGTGTGCTTCATTTGAAATATGTATGTCTAACTTGCCTTTTATCTTCAACCTGAAACTCATGCCATTTTGCAGGGAGCACCATGGAGCCAGCACTTGACTTGATCAATCCTCAGCACAAGTTAGTTGCTTACACCTTGATTTTTTTGTGGTGAATATACTAGATCTTCCTTCCCTTTAGAAATGCACCCTCGCTATCTTCTGGTGTTGAATTCTTGATAATATCGCACACCCCTTTGGCTTGATAATCTAGACAACACGTTATTTTGTGGATTAGATCTGTTTGTGTTGATCGCTGCATTAATAAATGAAAATTCATTGTAATCTGTAGTGGGGAGTGTCTTATATCTTTGAATTTTGTATATTTCTATCCTATTGAATAACTAATTAGTGATAAACTTACTTTCATCAGAGGTCCATGGGGCACGCTCTCAGCAATCCCCGAAACCAATGCCATTGCTGTTGACATTCAGGTAATTATTTCGTCTATCTTCACTCAACAATAAAAAATGTCTACATGACTGTCATGGTGAGGTGCGGTCTCTACAGCATATTACCGAAGATGTCACAGTACTAATGCTCAACGAACTTAGAAGTTTCGATGATATATTCACAAGTAATCGTGGGAAACGAATTGTTTGTTACATTACTTTTTGCACATGTAATGTATTGGAAATGATCTGATCAGTGTGCATCTACAAGGAATTATGATTAGAATCTAAGTTCTTTAGAATATTCCTGAGGTAACAAACTAGCTCATTTTAGTTGGTCTTTATACTCTGAGTAATGCGACTTTCACGAAAATTTTAGATTGACCGTGTCAAATGTGAACAAACCGAGTTGATATTCTGTAGTATTTCTTAGACTTTCAGGAGCAAACCTCTTCCAAATTTTTTATGGAGATTAATTTGTCTTCACAGGGTGGATCAATTTTTTCTGCTTCTGGGGATTCTTGTGCCTACTGCTGGGATGTGGTATGTTAGTTCTCAAGGTGACTATTGACAATTAAGTAATATTATGAAATATGAAAGTTACATTGCTGATTTTTTCCTCGACTCATAATTATATGACATTCTTCACTGCTTCATCATGAAAAAAAAATTGTATTCGAATTATTTTGATTGTGTGATATTGTTTTAGGAGAAGGGAGTAGTGAAGACTATATTCAAGGGCCATACGGATTATCTTCACTGTGTTGTCACACGTAATTCTCATAATCAGGTGTGTTGTCGTCTTTCCCATTAGCTTTCAGTTAGATAATAGTTTTTAACTTGTCTTGTATGGCACTTGGAGATTATAGTGCTTCTCTTGCATCATCCTAAATTCCTAATCCATGTAATTGTATATTACCTGAATGATTTAAAATCACTAAGTTCTTCTGAAGGCATAAATTAGTAAGGAGGCCTTGAGGAAGGACAATTTTATAATTTCCAGATGGCATTCTCCTAAAAACTCTTTCATGTGGAGCACTATCTCTTTTCTGAGTGCTCTGTTCCATATTGCAGATTATAACAGGATCAGAGGATGGCACTTCAAGAATATGGGGTAAATGATAACTAGTTTTATAATGAATATTTGAACTTCTAGCCTGTGTATTGGCCATCCTGTATGACTATTCTCCATGATACGCATCGACAATACTTATGCATCATTTGCCAATATATAGTACTTCAAATTGGCGATGCTTATATATACAGATTGTAGAAGTGGAAAATGTACCCAGGTCATCGTTCCGGGAAATAATAGGAAGCCAAAAGCATCCTCGTCATATATTAGTTGCATTGCTCTTGACGCAAGTGAGAGCTGGTTGGTAAGTGCTTATATTAATCCAGTGCTCATCAATTCTTTTTGTGCAACTCAGACAATACCATTAATTTTGTAATTCATGGCGCAATCGATATTGGTGCACACAACAACATCTTTGCCCTCCAAAACATTTTTCTTCGATTTATCTATAACTTTCTAGCAACAGTATTTGAGGAGTATTACGATTTTTACTTACTTGTATGTTAAAGTCCATGTTGATTATCTATGTGTGAATGTAATTTACTTTGCAGGCTTGTGGAAGTGGTCAATCGTTTTCTTTGTGGAACCTTGCTGCTTGCGAATGTATTTCAAGGACAAGTACTCAAGCATCTGTACAAGATGTCCTGTTTGATGATAATCAAGTGAGTTGCTGTGTTATGTAGTCTCTTATTGACTCTGGAAATTCTTCCTGCTTTATTTGTTGCCTTATGTTTATCTTTAATTAACTCCGGGATGCTTCTTTTATTTGATGTCCGACTTGATAATACTACCATGTGTAACTTCGATTGGTAAATAATACTACCATGCGTAACTGAATATACCTTGATGCATTTTTTACATAATTTCTTACTAAATAATGACAGTTACATTGAAAATTCGTTTGAATTGACAACAAAATCAAAAGTGATAACACAGCAGGTTAACCTTGGCAGCAAAAAGTGATTTCTTATTACTAAATAATACTACCAAATAATACTACCAAATTTGTTATTACCAAAAAATACTACCAAAATGACAACAAAAAGTGATTTCAAATTTATCCTGTTTCATGCCAAGGTTAACGTAATAAGAGATTGATTTTAGTTTCGGCCTTGCTTTGGTTAGCCATGGAAACATTAATATCTGCTCATAGCTTAATTTTACTAATGAACATGTTCTAGTTTTTATCTTATGTTAGGAGGGGAAAAGAAAGGTTCGAAGATACTCCCTCCATCCCCTTTCTGTGGGGTTATTTTTTCCCTTTCCAACGTCAATATTTGCATTGGATTCAATGATCTAATTGATGTTAACTAGCCTAAACAATAATACAAGATGTAGTGCTTGGAATAAAATATGGTGAATTTTCCAATAAAAATAGGGGTAGTGAATGACAATGCTATCTTCATGTAGGAATATGGTTGGAGCTTTTCTGTCCTAACTCATTGACATCAAGATATTGTTCAACAAGGAAGATTCTTTAGTATCTTGCCCCCATGTTTTTGTGTTCCTAATTGAGCTTATCGCCATTGTTGATAGTTGTTTATGATGAACATAAAATTGTTTCTAGGATGTTGCGCACTAGGGTTACTTATTTGGTTCTAGATAAGTGTCACTGATAACAAATATGGTACATTTTTATCTTTGCTTCATATATGAAATATGAAAATGGCAATCAAATGAAGCATGGTATGTTTCTTTTTACAGCTTTATAATATACCCACTTGATTATAAACAGTTAGTGCATGCTAAGATATTGATGTTTAGCCCATAAATGTCCAACCCTTTCTGAAGGGGGGGGGGGGGGTAGGACCCTCTCGCTTTCAGGCCATTATACTATCTTTAAACGAATCTTTACTAGTGTAAATGGACTGAAATTAGTTTATGATTTGCCACTCCTGGTTTTCATAAAAATTTAACATTATTCAACGTTTTCAGATTTTAGGAGTTGGATCAGAGCCATTACTTACTCGATATGATATGGATGGAAATATCGTCTCACAGATCAACTGTGCTCCTCATTCGATATTTTCGATTGCTTTTCATCCTTCAGGAGTAAGTTCAACATCAAATGTTCTTGTGTTGATTATTAAGGATATAGGTTTCTGCTTGTCCCACATCACACAATTTCTTTGTTTCTTAAATTTTCAGTGTTTTTATAATGTATAATTTGGGATATATATGTCCAATAAAATACTTTATTTAACTTGAAACATACTTGTTTAGCAATATTTATACATATAGGCTTTGTTCAGTTCACTTTTGGGGAGGAGGACGTAATGTGAGGGGAGTGACCATTCTGCGAAAGAGGACGCATCATGTATGGTAGTTGAAGTGTGTGGAACAAGGGCTTGCTATCAGTGTTAAAAAATTGGGAAGTGAGGCATCCCTTTTTGGAAGAGTCGTAGGACCATTAATGAATTACCACATCACTTATAAGTAAATTTAGGATTGCTAATTAGTGGTAATGACAGGAACACAAATTTGAAGTTGCTTTTATTAAACTTGCTCTTTGCACATGAGCATGCTTAATTGTCAACGATATGATTCACAGTTCCACACTACAAATTTTGTGCAGGTGGCAATTGTGTCTGGTTATGGGGGGCTTGTAGACATTGTATCCCAGTTTGGAAGCCACTTATGTGTTTTCCGGAGCTGTGGTGTTTCAATTACACCAAGCAACTAACTTAAACTTCTACGCTGACCCATTTTGAGAACTTGTCATGGATTTGTTCATGGTTGTTCGAATTTGAGGAGAGGAATGAATTGAAGCCCTCAGTTTTTATCAGCACAAGAAAAACGTTGAAGATTTATGATTGAGCTTATGTACACATAAAAGTTTTTTGTATCCTGTGCCCAGAACTGCACCACTAGCACCTAGCGGCCAGTGGAATGCAGCCATTTGAGCAGGCTTTGTAACACCCAAGTGTAATTGCTGCTTATTTGCATCTGAACAAAAAACGAACTCAACAATTTAGCAACAGTGCATACTGCATAACTTCCATTCATCTATATTTATGATTTCGGATACAACCTGTTCAACTTTATTGGTGTTTGTTCATGTTACAGTGTAACTATATTAGCATGCACATTGCTTACACTCAGTTTGAAGAATGACTAATCTCTAGTTAGTTACATCAAGCTTGGGAAACAGAATAATAAAAATAAAAAAAAAGCTTGGGAAACAGAAGAATTGAAGAGGAAAAACATCTAAACCCATATCACATCTATGTACATTTCCCTAACCAAAATATAACAACGTTTTAGCCATCAAATATTATTGCAGTACCCAGGAGATAACATAATTTGAGTATTTCTCCTATTTCTAAAATAGAAAATTTCATACCCAATCTTCCAAAAATCATGCAGTGCATATGAAAATCGAGAGCTATGATCATGACGAAGACGAACAAGTAACAACCCCAACTGGAGTAAAATATCTGAGGTGCTATATTGCATGCTTGCATCATCATATGCAGCTTGATCATCTGATGCAGTGATCTTCCAAATATGCAGAAAGGGGTATATTTCAAGAAAGGCAATCCAACTAATGGTCAACTTCAAAAGGCTAGACCGTTCATGATGCAAAGTTGAAGAGGAAGAGAAGTGTGTGTGTAGCTATAATGGTCGGAGTTGAACCATGATTATATGATGATGCTTGATTATATTACTCATTGAGAAAATTGAGTCCATAACCCTCAACTTACCGTCTCGACTTCTTTCGGACAACCTCTCGTATATACAACATACCCCATTACCTCTAGAAACTCGGTGCAAATAAAAGAACTGGTGCATTGGTACCCAGCAAATGGGTTGCATATCGCTACACCAACGTTATGAGCTAAATCTCAATAGGTTAGTAAGTACCATAATTTCAACGTGCCGGTCTCAAATGCAAAATCAGGAATTCATGTCATTCACAGGGGGAACTAACTGACTGATTTACACAACGATGATAGATTGAACTTCTAATGGAATATTATAAAGGTATACATAAAACAGAATAACCCTTCATGTAATATAAAATGCTTCATCACCCCCTCTGCGATTCTTTACAGGTGCCCTTTGTAGATAATTATGTGAGTAGGGTAAAACGCCAGGTCCTTATTGAGTCCAATCCAGGGGTCTCGTCATCCACACATGATAATATGCAAGTAGACCTCTGAAACATACACTAATGAACCCTATCCTCCTCGTCAAACTTTAACTTCAGGGTCTCAATTCCCTTGACTGTAGCCTCAAACTTCTTGATACCCGATAACGTACCAAATGAAGGGTTCTTCGGATCTGATGATCCACCAGGTTGTGAGATTCTCTGTCCACCTAATACTCTATATCCAGTCCCCGGACTAGCTTCTGCAGTCTGAACTCGTGGAGGATCGGAGTCATTTCCTGCAGAGAATGTGTCATGGCTATCAGACACACCTGGCCGCCTCATTGAACCGCTTGACCTTCCCAAAAAAGTAGATGGAAATGAAAACTGCTGCAAGAATCAAGCGGAATTCAAGAAACCAGTACATAACTAGAAAACAACAGCATTGAAACTAAGTGAAACTGAAGATCTGTCGTAGATATTAAGCTTATTGCCATGTCAAACACAGTACAAGCAAATTTTTTCACAGGCATTGGGGGGGGGGGGGGCACTTACTGTGGCATTCCTGCTTGATGAATCATTTGGAACGGGACCCTTCCCATGAGTTCTAGACTGAGATGGATCTGTTGAAGATGGACCAGCCTCTTTACGGCTATCCTCCACTATAAAAATGGAGCAAATGAGGACCAAAAAGATGTGACATATCACACACTAATGAAGCTGAATTATTACAAGCAAGAATAGAACTCACCTCGAGGTCGCTGAGCACTGGGTATAGCAGGCAGCATCCTAGAACTAGCACCAGTAACCAGGTCCTATTAAAATCAAGAAATTATTATTTGGGCCATTGCACAGGTAAAAATGAATCTTGTAGCATTGCTTACAGGACTTTGAGAAGATGGAGCTGAAATCTGCGATTGCTGATACTTCAATATTGTCCAGTCAAACACATAGTCGAACTGAAAGCCTGCAATAATTCATAAATCATCAAAATTACATATTTTGTTTTCTTGATTTAGAAAATTCTGTTGTTGAACATGCAACATTTGTGAATAGATTCTGACCTTCCCGAATGAAAAGGTCACGAAATAATCTCTTCAAATAGGCATAATCTGGTTTGTCCTCGAACCGTAGGGAACGACAATAGTGGAAGTAAGATGCAAACTCCGTTGGATGGCCCCGACATAAGGCCTAAAAGAAATAGTAAATTAGTGAACTTGTTTAATTTAGGCAAGAGCATACAGTTCAAATGACTGTCTTGTGTCTTCACATGGATCACCTCAATAGAAGTTGAAACCTTTTTTTCACTGATTTTATCATACTTTTGCTTCTTCGTTCCTGCTTTGAGTCCCTGCCAGGGAAGACTGGACATGAAACATTAGTCATACATATGCCTTACTATAGCATTAACGTATAATACATGCTACTACAGTACAATATGTACCTTCCTCTTAGAAAGTACATCAGGACGTATCCAAGGGACTCCAAATCGTCTCGTCTGCTCTGCTCTATATAAGTTAATAGTAAGATTAGTACATACGATCAGGCTGAGAGTCTTTTAAGTTAACATATTATGAAAGCAAGGGGACACTTACCAATACCAAGATGAGTATTCATACTGGCATATCTAGCTGTTCCTGTCAGGTTCTTATTTTCCCTGCAATTCACAAATCACAACCATTAATTTACTTCTTGATACAATACTTCCAGTAAATTCTGGAGATACAATCTTCGGTGAGCAGGCATGTTCACAGTTCACACACCCTATACAAATTTAGGTTTTTTCAATGTTGAAAAGAGAAAGCACGTTTTACCTGTAAGGAATGTGTTGGTGGGTTGAAGAGTCTCTGTACTTCTTAGCGAGACCAAAGTCAATTATATAAACCTGAGAAGTCAACAGTACATTTCATTTACATCCGAGAGACTCGGATTTAAATAATAGATAAAGGTAAATGAGCAGATTGAAACCTGGTTTGCACGTCTACCCAGACCCATCAAAAAATTGTCTGGCTTGATGTCCCGATGCAAAAAAGATTTAGAGTGGACAAATTCAATTCGATTAATCTGAATCATACAAAGAAGGTCACACATTATAAAGCTGCACCGATCAACAAGTAAGAATTAACGTTATGGACTGGTAGTAACCATCTGATCGGCAAGCATGAGAACTGTCTTCAGTGAAAGTTTTCTGCTACAGAAACTAAAAAGGTCTTCTAGACTAGGTCCTAGCAAGTCCATCACAAGAATGTTGTAGTCTCCTTCTGTACCAAACCACCTGACGTTTGGAATTCCAGCTGCAATATTTAGGGTTGTACAAAAAGATAAGTTCGTGAATGGAAAACTAAGTGTATTTCTGAGCATGTGAGTGCGTGTGCAGGGGATGTATGTGTAGGGTGGGTGGGTATTGGGAGGGGGGGAAAGGGATTACTTCCTCCTTGGAGAATTCTGTATAACTTTGACTCGTACAGCAGCTGAGGATGCTTTGTCTTCACATTCTCCTGAAAAGGAAAACAGATATTGGTATGTCAAACTTGGAAAAGAATGTATCAGTGTATTGAAGGGAAATGACTGCCGTATAACAATATCAATCAAAGATAGCGAATAGATTAATACATCATCTTTGGTTTACATAAACCAACAGTCAGCGGTCCATACAGAAAAAGTTTCACCATGTGTTCAGGCAACACGGATTATCTTACTGCAGCTAACCCCCCCCCCCCCCCCCCCACACCCACCCACCCACACACACAAACACCCCAATCTTACTTCCAGTTCAACAAACTTATCATCAAGTAAAGCAGCTTAATAATTTCAGTCTAACTCGGAAGACAAGAATACAAGTCAACAAAGTTCATGCACACTAAATAAAAGAGGTAAATATAATCATTAATATAAGAGAGGATCCACTCACAAGCTTAATTGCGATCTCCTCATTTGTTTGTATATTCGTCCCTGCACCACAACCAAATTATCTTGAATTATTCACTATCAAAACTTCAGCTACAGGAAAACAACAAAATCAACCCCCAAAAAACAATTCAAGATCAAAACTGTAAAAAAACTAACCCGAAAAAACTAAAATTCAAGATCAAATCATTAATTAAAACCCCACAAAATCAACTAAAAACACGAAAATTCAAGATCAAAACTTCAACAAAACCCCCAAAAATAATACAATTCAAGATCAAATCTTTGACAAAACAATACAATATTCAACAAAGAACTAAAATTCAATATCAAACTTCAACAACACCCCACAAAATTAACCCCCCCCCCCCCCCCCCCCCCCCCCCCAAAAAAAAACTGAAGATCAAAACTTTAACAAAACCCCACAATAAAGAAACCCAAGAAATACTAAAATACAATATGAAAACAGTACAATTACAATAATTAAATTACAAACCAAGGTATATTTCTCCAAATGATCCGCTTCCAATTTTACGCCCAAGACGAAACTTGTTTCCCACCCGTGGCTCCATCCCCAAACAAAAGATATTAATCAAGTCAAAATTCAGTTGACTTAGCGTTTTCTTTGCTATTTTCTTGGAACAGGGTTTAGGATAAACGAGCCAATACTTTGTTTCACACTGACACACTGTGTTCAATCACAGTACAATATTATGAGGTGAATTTACAAAATGGAAAATTTCATTGGCTAACCCCTCCCTAAACTATTGAGTAGGGTTGAAATGAGGAACTGAATTTCTGAGTAGATCAGTTTGCCCCGAACTATCAGTTTGAGAATTTTCTTTATAAAATTGATATTTTCTTCGTCCCAAAATAGTCGACGTTCTAGTTATTTTCACATAAATTAAGAAAAATTAAAAATAGTAAAAATGTACATTAATAAAATAGAAACCATATTATTGGTTGGTTGTTAATTTCAATAGAAAAAGTATTCTCTCCGTCCCTAATTTTTTTTCACATTTTGACTTTTGTCAGTCAAACATTACAAAATTCCCATTAAACGATAAGAAATAATATAGTCTCGTGGGACCTTGTTAGATTCGTCTCAATATATATTTTTGAAATATTAACTTTTTTATAATTTTTTCGCATGTAGAATAATAGATATTTATGTTTTAAATCGTGTTTTATTGACCACCAAAAGTCAAAATGTGACAATCTTTTAGGGACGGAGGGAGTAGTAAAAAAGTTCATTGAGAATGTAAAAGTACAATTTTCAATGTTAAAACGTCAACTATTTTGGGACAAAAAAATAGTACCAAAACGTCAACTATTTTTGGATGGAGGGAGTAGTTTTTAGGTTTTAATGGAAGCTAAAATAGAAATTTAACATATTATATGAATTGATCTTTGTTCATTTATTAATTTATTATAGGAAAAAAAAGTTATTTTTTCAAATCTCATTTTCAGCTCATTTTAAGAAATGTATCAATTAAATAAGAAAAAGTGAAAGACGATAGTGGTAGGGAAGTTTAATCTTATAAGCTAATCGAGCTAAGGTAGCTTAGTTGACTCGAGTTGAATATTTAAAATGTTATTTGAACGTTATTTTATTTATCAACGTGAATAGAGATTACCTAAAATAAAATATAACTATAAATACTATTCACCTTCACTATATCTAATTAAGAGGTTAATGAAAGTAGAGTAAACACAAATGTACCTAGTGATTAGCTAGTGCATCCACCAAGACCAAAAAACTATCTTAGCTTCTACTGTAATGAACACTTTTTAAGGCTACTGGAATAGTTTTCACTGGAATTCTCCTTGCAAGGTTACTACTTGTATCTCCAAATAAACATATAGTCGACAACAATTTGGTACATGTTCTTTATCACAAATCTTCTTAAGGCACTCTCAGTTCATCACAAGAAGCAAAGTTCGGGGCCAATTACTGAAAAATCATCTACTAAATGATACTCTTGACTTGAAGCCATCAAACACTAGATCATCGAACATTCAAGCCACTAGAAATGAATTTTGTAATACATCTAGTTATGCTTTTGTACAAGATGTGTAACATTCTTTGTACAAGATAAGAGTTGATCAGATAGCTGACTGCAGCACATCTTCAAGGTAGTTCTCCGCTTCATCATATTGCCTCTTCTTATCCTCGATGGCCAGGGCAGCCAAAGCCTTATCCTGTGTACAAAAGACAAAATGATATAATTCATCGATGAGTAAAGGGCGCCTTCTCAAAGGTAAGGAAAACAATATTAACAGACTAATAAATGTTGATATTACTGGTGGCAGGTCTTGGTAACTCCTCAAAGTATCCAGAATTGGTTTGGTTTGCTTCTCCAAATCCTTTTTATGCTCCGCCAATTCAACCAACACGCCGTGACTAATATCTGGACTGTAGCCAACTCGATTAAGCATTGCCTGTGTCCAGAACGTTTTAAGTTAACAATTGCTGACAAAATCCACTACGTACATTTAATCTTCGAGTGTGTACAATCTCAAGTACATTTGAGTTATCATATCCAAGATAAGGCGACCCAAATGGAACCTGAAACATTTCACTGTACCTTAAAGTTAGAATACTGTTGAAGGTATTGACGCTCTTTTGACTCCATAATGGTCATATTAGTTTTCCAGTGCTCTATCTGCGCTTCACGAGGAGGTGTTTCATCTTCTAGCTGCCCCAGTGTCCTACCAATTTGATGAATATTTTTTTACAATATTACAAAAGCTTAATCCCAGTTCAAAAGAGGCATCTAATTTAACAAATACTCCGTAACAAAAGGCCAGATAAATTATCAAAATATTAAATTAAACGGAATATATATGTGTGTGTGTGTGCATACATACGACATCATTTGTCTTTTTACCTTTTCAAATAAGTCAATCTTGCAATTGCTTTGCGGGTGTAGTCAAGAAGTACTTTAGACTCTTGCTGCAGTTTAGTCCTTTTCTCTTCAACTGCAGTTCTTCTGAGGGAGAGATCTGCAATTGCTACAAGATAGCTAGAGTTTTTCCCACCATCAGACTCTCAGGCTTACATATTATAAAAAGACATTTAAAAATAGGGAAGGTAGCCCCAACCTACTGAGTTCAGTGTCTCTAATATTCAACAAATTTGCCACATTTGCAAGAACTTGTGCAGAGGAGACCACGCTTGGTGTTAAACTCTCTTGGGCCAACCCCACATGCTCTAAGATCTCCCGTATTCTTGCAGCTACAAACAAGCATACTAACCATTTAGTAACACAAAAAGATAAAACCATTGACAATTCTAAACCAAAAAATAAATTGAAGCAATCAGGTATATATGTATATCCTCAGAGCTAAACCGGTCAATCCATATGATGAACACCAGTCAATAGAATTCAATGAGCTAAATTAATTTATTCCAATAACCAGACCATGAATATAGACCGACATCTATTTAATGACCTTGAGCGCGATATTCAGCTGCTTTTTGGCGGAAGTCGTTGGCAACTATTGTTGCAGCCTGAGTTTTTGCTTGAGAAACAGTGGCCATGCTGTGCAAATGAGCGATGCTCCTAGGTGTATATTCAAATTGAGGCACATCTTTCCCTACTGCATCAAACTGTGATTCAAGCCATGCCTTGACTTCTGATATTCTACTCGCATCAAAGCCACCACTTCCGCTACTAATCTTTGCTGATTCTGACATGGACACAGAGGCAGGTGTATCACCCTCACTCATATTGGTTGTATATTGAGTTTATTCCCCTCCACTTCTAAGTTTTGAAGCAAACACTTCAGGCTCTGAAATATCAAAATTACAAATATAATTGCCATTCTTTTTCAATTTTATCAACTCATGGAGCATGTCAAATTAAGCCAACTTTTCTCCATAAAAGTGAACTTGCAATGTATTAGCCTTCAATTAATACATTTTATCTTTCTTTTTTTATATTAAAAGAAATGCATTTACTAAGAAAATTACATACGCATTTACTAAGAAACAACATACTCACTTTATACATACTACTCCCTCCATCCCAAAAGGATCGTATTCTGAATTTTGATAGTTGCTTTTTTAATTTTGAACATGAATAAATTTGTATGAATGTATGTGTTGTACTGACTACAATATTTGGTGAAACATACATATGACAAACTAGTAATCAACGAAGTTTACAGTGAAAGCGATAATTTTGATTCAAATTAAAGTCCTATGTGTCAATCGAACTTATAAACTTTCTCAATTATGAGCATCGAAAAACAAATCATACGATCTTTTAAAATGAAGGTATTGCAATGCAACTCAAGTTTTCAAAAACAATTTTTTCCATGAGTTTCTCACTTCTACTACTATCACAGCTATCAAATACAACACCTTAAAAGGGCACACCTAAACTATTGACTAAGCACCACAAAAAGGTAAACAAGCTCATTAATCAACAAATATTAGGGCATTAATTGGCTACATAATCCTCAAGGCATGGTTACTTTTTGCAAAATCCCAACAAATAAACTCAGTATTTAGCTTATCCCAACGTTAAGCTCATGGATAGTAAATTCTGTTGCATTACTATAATAATAATAATTTAATTTGTAACAAATCAAGATTCCAAAAAAGTAAAAATTCAATTGTTATAATTAATTTAGCTTATTAAACAAATTGAATTACTATAATCAATTAATCGAACAATTAAGTAACATAAACTGAAAATTGAAGTGAGAACAACTGAAAGAATAAAATGCTGAAACCCTACCTCTGATGCAATGTTCGAATCTGGAGCAAGTTGCGCCGGCGATTTCAAGGATGACGACTAATAACGCTGTCGTTTTTCGTATAGAGGGAGAGGGAGTGGAAGGTACAATTTGTAATCGAAAATCGAAATGATGCGCTTTTATCAAGTCTGTTTTCTTGTCAATTCTTTCTTTTTTTCTTTCCTTTTCACTTTTCTCTTTTTTACAATAAGAGACATTGCAACCTTTTATTAACATTAACTTTTGAGTTAAGTATAATTGTCGTCAAACCCAAACATTCAAATTTAATACTGAAATTATAGTATCATAAAGTAAAGGGTTAATGGCATGAAAGATCACTCAAAGATACTAATATTTCCTAGTCGATCACCCTATTATTAAATGGACCACCTTCGATCACTGAACTGCAATTTTTTGGGCAAACTTGGTCACTGGGCCGTTTTGAAAGATTTTGGGTGCATTTTGTAAGTTTTTAGCAAGGGTAATTTTGTCCGTTCATATTTATAAACATTTAATCCTCGTTTTTTTAACTTTTTTTTATAAACATTTAAAAAAAATAGTTAAAAAAACGAGGATTAAATGTTTATAAATATGAACGGACAAAATTACCCTTGCTAAAAACTTACAAAATGCACCCAAAATCTTTCAAAACGGCCCAGTGACCAAGTTTGCCCAAAAAAATGCAGTTCAGTGATCGAATGTGGTCCATTTAATAATAGGGTGATCGACTAGGAAATATTAGTATCTTTGAGTGATCTTTCATGCCATTAACCCTAAAGTAAATAGTAAGATTTAAATATGATATAAGGAACCCTATTAAATTCTCATAGATCCAATAGGCAATACATAAGAATCTTCATATAATATAAGCATTATTTAGGTGAGGTTTCCAAAAATTAGCTTCCAAGTGAGTTTTAAGGATTATATTATACTTCAAACCTTAGAAGCTCCGTTTGATGTAATTCTAGAAATGCTCGACACACTTTTAGGTTTGGTCAAACTCGAGTTTAAATATTGTGCTCCAACTACATAAATTTATAGAAATTAATTCATATGTTATTATTAAAATTTAAATCTTTCCCAAGTAGTTCAAATCGAACATCAATTCTACGGCTCTACTGAATTTTCAATCGGTTCAAGCTTTCATTTTTCGATTAATTTACACCTACAGCCGATTTAGGGAAGCATTCAGAATCTAAACCAAACTGAAAGTACTGATCTGTTATATGCACACCCAAATAGTGATTTTTGGGTGTGAGATTACAATTATGCCCCCTATTTATAAGGTAGTAATTGGGAGACTTCATATAGGGGCAAAATAGTAAACTCGCCTTTAAAAAATACTGTTTTGGTGTGTGCATAGTGTTGTTACATTGATCCTATAAATAACGCCAAAATAAGTGGAACAAAAAACATAGTATCGGCGAACAAGAAATAGTTGAAAGTGTTGAACGGTCCAAACAAACGCGGCAAAACCAAGTAATGGTGTCCTACTTCCCCAATGTGGGCCCCTACATTGTCTCCCGCCGGACCTTGTCCAAATTCCCAAACATATAAACTATCCATTTTGTTGTATTTAAGTCAAACTTTTGATGATTGTGAATGGAAGAAAACAGAGGATCAGAGGCTATGGCTGATGCAGCTTCTGGTAATGATCATCCATCTTCACATTCGTCTCATCTACAGGTTAGCATTTTTCTATAAAGGGTGTTGCAATGTATTTTAAAGTTGTATTTTTTTGTTAGTATTGGTCAAGTTTATTGAATTTTGCTTGTAAAGATTTATATGTTCTTGAATATGGGACCAAATGGACTTCAGGAACTTCATTTTAGTTGTATTTTTGTTACTGATTTTAAAAATTTCTATGATAATCTGTGGAGTTACTTTCTACTTTATAGTTCCAATGTATAAAGATTCTTGGATTGTTGAAAGTGAAATACTAAATATTGCACGTTCTCCTTTACCGTCCAAAATAGTGACGAATATGCAACATTTTTACCTTTCTAATTGCAGAGTTTGTAGACAATCTACAACATTCTAACTATATGGGACTAAAGTTAACTTGATATCACTATAACGGATCAAATTGACGACAATTAGTTATAAAATACTACAACTTCCATGTGTTCTTCAACAAATTTTTTTTTTCTCCTTTTAGCCTGCCTGTTAACTGTACCATCAATTAGCCGTGTAAATGTTGGAATGTGTGCTTCGGAGATATGGTTAGAGTTGGAAGTTTTTCTCTAGTTATAGATAATTAACAGCATTATTGAAAATACTGTTTCAGTGGAAAATTCACTACCTAAACGAAGTTACTCAGTTAATATTGGCAATGTCTTGTATTCTTATTTGCAGGCTGATCATTCTGACATATGCATTATGAATGCCACTGTTAACCCAGAGGTTTATGCAGGACAGATGGAATTGTCTGATAACGTACACCCAAGATTTGCAGGCTTTGGAAGTAGTCATAGTGGAGAGGATTCATTATATGGCGCGAGTGTACCTGCAAGTTCTTCAGGTATGCGTGCCCTTGAAGCTTTAGGAGTGAGCTTCAAGAAGAAGAGGGGTTTCCCAGCAGATAATGAAAGATGCTCTCTTCTTAGTTCTGACTCCACAACGGCCCCAGGAAGCCCCGTGCTTCATAATTTCTTAGCTGCCCTCCCTTGGAAAAGATGCACTTCTCTTCCAGTGGCACCTGCATCAAAATTGACCCCCTCATATTCCGTCCCTCCTCCCAGCAGATATGGCGAACAACGAACTCCAATAGTAAGCTACTTTTGTAGTTTTATATGGTTCGATGAGATTATTTCATTTGAGACTTTGAGTTCGTGTGCTCAATGGACGAAATGATCCAAGTCATCCAACAAGATATGTATGGAGATGTAGTATTCATATAGCCGCATAAGACTTGGTTTCGGTTGCTTTGTTTTTATTTTATTAGCCAAGTACAAATCACTGCAACAAAATAAATTGTGACATGAGCATCACTAAATCAAATAGTTAATCGAACAAGTAATTTGTAGCACTGTTAGGTTCCATGAATCATGTTCTTTTGGATCTCAAATAAATGGGATCTTAAATCTTGTGCTCTAAGAGGTCTCTATGTTCATATCTAATGCAGTTAAGTACATCAAATGCTATTATTTCAAGGTCCTACTCTGTACCCACAAAAAGTGTTCTCATTGTAAGGTCAGCATCTATTGCCAGCCGTGGAGAACAAATTTCAGATTCTGGTGACGGTATGCCAACCCCTGTATTTTACTAAACATTTTGGTACATTTTTTGGCCTTATTGTTTGTTCGTTCAATGTTAAATATGCTATTTCCTATTGATTTTGGCTGTCTTTGATCTTTCTTTACATTTACCATTTACCAACACTCTTGGATGGTGTTTAGCTAATTCTTTTGGAGCTAGTTTTTTAGATTGTTTGGTCGAAAATGTTAGAAGTCCAAAAATTCTTTGGAAGAGCTTACTTATAAGCTCCTCGAAGGAGCTAAGCGAAGCAGTTCTTCTTTATCTATCTTGGTTCTTATAGGTTTCAATCAATCAGTATTATTAGAGATTGGACTTAAGTGATCTTTGGGTGCATTTGAAGTGGGAATACATTTCTTTTCCCCTTGTTTGTAGCGAAGTGGACAAAAGGTGAAGTCTTTCACTATAATGAATTATGCTTACTGAATCATACAATGTATAAATTAAGGAAAATGATTATTTTTACTGGTCAACTTGAAAGGACGTTATCCACATGAGGTGGTTGTAACTGCTCTTAATTTCAACTTTCTATGACTTCTGCTCCTCAATAGTTGAGGCAAATAGAAACGTATAACCTGCATTCCATGTCTTAATAAGGTGAGCGTGTGACTCATGTATTTAGGGATAAATGAATGTTGTCTTTTACTATCAATATTTTTCTAGAATTGTTGACCTTCATTTTTCTAATCTTTGAAGTAGATATAGTTACAACATGGTAGCTGATGCAGACTATCATATCATATCACATCTAAAGTATCGGAACATTGTATTGATTTTGAGACCATGAATTTTGTCTGTAATTATCTTTATAAGAGATTACTCTTTGTCAAGTTAGATCAAAGCACTCTCGCTCCTGAAGAGGACCAGGAAATTCCTGAAGAGGAAGCAGTTTGCAGAATCTGTTTTGATGAACTGGAGGAAGGAAATATGTTGAGGATTATTGGATATATTAGGTTAGATCCGGATAACTATTGTACGTTAGTTTAGGATGTAGTTGTTGAGATATTGTAGAGTTGTAATCATATGTAAACTCTTGTATTATATCATCTATATATATCACACTAGGACCTCTACAATAATCAAGAGAGTCCATTTGATTAATTGTGCTTTGTTACTAATCGTTGTTCCGATTCAATATGGTATCAGACGATTTTTCCGCGGCAGCCTCTTCCTTCATCGATACTGCCACCACATCTCACAGTGTCCCTATGTCGACACCATCTCATATAATCTCCTTCCCACTTCAAACACCTCACACCACTATACCACAGCCCCTGCTCCCTGCTTCACCACTCACGACATCACCTCACATGCCCATGCTCCCTGTTTCACCACTCACGACCTCACCTCTCTCTCACCCTACAAACACGCCCCTGCCCTCCTTATCCACCACCATACCACAGCCTACACCACCAAATCAGCCCCCTGCTGCACCTTCTCCAACCTTTTTATCGTCGTCTCTACCCCCATATCCCCCCTCGCACCAAACCAGCCCCCTCCCGTCCCTTCTCCAGTCGCCATATAACTTCCCTTACTATGATCCATCTCCTCCACCACTCACGTCCCCATCTCCTCCACTACCACCTACCCCACCTCTTACACCCCTTACTCATGCGCACCACTATATTTCGATTAAACTCACCAACTCAAATCATCTTCATTGGATGACTCAAATGGAGCCCTTTCTTACCGGTAATCAAATTTTTGGCTATGTTGACGGGACTATCCCTTGTCCTCCGTCCTTTCTTCCTTCATCTACTGGAACTTTTGTGCCGAATCCCGCGTATGCTCTCTGGATCCAACAAGATAGTCTAATTAAGAGTCTTCTCATCTCCTCTTTATCGGAAGAAACTCTACCCATTGCCGTTGGCAAAAAGACCTCTCATGCTATTTGGAGTGCTCTTCAAACTTCCCTTGCTAATCCGTCTTTCTCGACACAATTGTGCTTGCAAGATCAGCTCATTACTATCAAGCAAAATAATCTCTCTATTGGGGCCTATCTCACTAAGGCTAAGTCTGCATACGATGCCTTGGCTGCGATTGGCAAGCAACCCTCCCAAGCGGAGTTTCTCATCTACATTTTGCGTGGCTTGAACGATGAGTATCGCTCACTCAAATCTATGGTGTATTCTCGTGAAACTCCAATATCTTATGAGGAGCTTCACAATTATGCACTTACTCATGATTTTGTGAATCACGATATCTCTCCGTCGAGTCAAGGTTTGCTTCCTACTCCACCACCCTCGGCTCAATATGCCTCTCGAGATCATGGCTCAATGGCTCGTGGCCGCGGTCGATCCTCTCGGGGCCGATTTTCACGTGGTTCAGGTCGCCCTCACACGGACCGTAGGAGTGCAACCCCTGCGTCCTCCTATCAGTCCAAGACCCGCTGCTATGTGTGTGAGTCTACTATGCATCTTGCCAACATGTGTCCACATCGGACAGCCCCAAATGCACATTTTGCCGGCTCGATTATGGCGCAGCCTCCTGCCTATCCCTCTCCTGGTTCTTCCTATCCTGGTTCCATCTCATCTTGGCTTCCGGATACCGGTGCATCTCATCACATTACTCCAAATTTGGCTGCTTTCCAGGATCCCGTGTCGTATCCAGGCTCAGATGCTCTCCAAGTTGCCAATGGTCAGCATATGAATATTGCACATACTGGTACTATTACTTTTCCTTCATCTCACAAATCTCTTACTTTAAATAATGCTTTACATGTTCCGTCTGCTCACAAATCGCTTCTTTCTGTTCAAAAATTCTGTCAAGATAATAATGCCTTCTTTGAGTTTCATGCCAATCGTTTTGTTGTTAAGGATCAGGTAACCAAGCTCCCTCTACTTACCGGGACGAGTAATCAGGGCCTATATCAGTTTGCGTCAAGTGGTGCTGTGTCGTCTTCAAATGATTTGTCTGCTTTTTCGAGTCATGTATCGTCGCCTGTTTGGCACCATAGGCTAGGTCACCCTCATGATCGGGTGTGTCGTCAATTATTTTCACAATTAGCTCCTAAGTCACGTTTTATTTCAAGTCAGTCCTGTACTGCTTGTCCGATGGGCAAGCTTGCTAAGACCTCTTTATTTTTAAGTAATAAACGCAGCTCTCGCCCACTTGAGCTTATATTTTCTGATGTTTGGGGTCCTGCCCCGGTCTTATCTTCTGATGGTTTTCGCTACTTCGTCATATTTGTTGATGACTATTCGCGTTATGTCTGGTTTTACCCACTTACTGTTAAATCTGATGTTCTCAAAGTTTTTAAACAATTTCAAGCCCTTGTGGAACGTCGCTTTAGCTGTAAAATTAAAACTTTACAAACAGATTGGGGCGGTGAATATCGCACTTGTCATAAATTTTTTAACGAAATTGGTATTGGTCACCGAGTGTCCTGCCCCCACACTCACGAACAAATGGGTCGTGTGGAACGGCGTCATCGACATATCGTAGATACGGGTCTCACACTTCTTTCTCACGCTCATCTTGATTTGTCATATTGGCACTTTGCATTTGAAACCGCTGTGTTTCTAATCAATCGATTGCCTACTGTGACTAATCAACACATCTCTCCGTATGAGCTTCTATTTAAATGTGTCCCTGATTACATGTTCCTGCGAAGCTTCGGCTGCTTGTGTTACCCTTATTTGCGTCCTTATCATTCGCATAAATTCTCTTTTCGCTCTTCTCCGTCAATATTCTTGGGTTATAGTCCTCTTCATAATGGCTACCGTTGTATGGATATTGCGTCTCGGCGCATCTATATAGCTAAATTTGTTAAGTTTATTGAAGAGGTCTTCCCCTCCCTATCGCCTCCTTCGTCCTGTCCTCCTATAGTCGGTGCCTCTCCCTCGTGTCTTAGCAGCCCTATCCGTCCTCCCCTCCCTGTTCTTGTTCCCAGCAGCCCCTGCCCACTGATGTCGTCTTCCCCCCCAGCCCACGTCCCCTGTCAGCCTCCTGTACCAGCCCCAGCTCGCGTCCCCTGCCCTGCCCCAGCCCAGTCCCCAGCCCCAGCCCCGTCCCCTGTCCCCTGTCCGTCTCCTGCACCAGCCCAGCCCCCTGCCCCAGCCCCGTCCCTCTCCTGCCCCAGCCCCAGCCCTGCACCAGTCTCCGCCAGCAGCCCCGCACCAGCCTCACCCTCTTCCAGCCCCTCACACCAGCAAGCTCCTACCTCTACTAGCAGCCCAGCTACAGCCTCGCCTTCCTCCAGTTCCCCACCGCAGCCTGCTCCCACGCCTCCTGTCTCTCCGTCTCACCCTCACCATATGCGTCTGCGTCCCAATCCTAAACCATCCCGTAAGCGCCTTGAAACCCATCCCTATGCCCTAGCCGTTACTCTTCTAGCTACCGAACCTACATGTTTCACCCAGGCCAACAAATGTCCCCTTTGGCGTCAAGCCATGTGTGAAGAGATTAATGCAATGGTTCGTACTAATACATGGACACTAGTTCCTCCTCGCTCGGGAATGAATGTTGTGGGGTGTCGATGGGTGTTTAGGCTCAAGCGGGACTCTAATGGTACTATTACGCGTCGTCGAGCGCGCTTAGTGGCGAAAGGCAATCATCAGGTGGAAGGTATTGATTTTTCTGATACTTTTAGTCCTGTAATTAAGTCATCTACTATTCGAATTATTTTGTCTATTGCTGTTACATATAAATGGAATGTTCGTCAAATTGATATACAAAATGCTTTTCTCCATGGTACTCTTGACGACACAGTTTATATGGTTCAACCTCCGGGTTTTGTTGATTCGTCTCACCCTCACTTTGTATGTAAACTGAATAAATCTCTTTATGGTCTCAAACAAGCTCCGCGTGTGTGGTTTCATTGCCTGCAAGAGTTTTTGTTATCTTACGGGTTTCTGCAGTCAAAGGCAGACACCTCGTTGTTCATTTTCTCTCGTGCAGGTGTTCACTTGGTCATGCTCGTTTATGTTGATGATATCCTGGTGACGGGTAACAATGATGCTGCCATTCATGCGTTCCTGGCGGCCCTCAGTTCACGATTTGTCACTCGGGATCTCGGTGCCCTTGATTTTTTCCTCGGCATTCAGGCCGTCAAACAATCTGATGGAAGCTTGCTGCTCTCTCAGCGTCAGTACATGGTTGATCTTCTGGACAAGGCTCAGATGGTCAATTGCAAGCCCACATCTACTCCAATGGCTACTACCCCGTCCGTGGCTCCTCTATCTGATCCGCCCCCTGATGCTACGCTGTATCGCCAATTGGTTGGCTCCTTGCAGTATCTCACTCTCACTCGCCCTGACATCTCCTTTGCGGTTAACCGTGTCTGTCAGCACATGCATGCACCTACTGCGGACCACTTCCTGATGGTTAAACGTATTCTTCGATACGTTAAGGCCACACTTCACCTTGGGTTGCTTATTTCACCGTCTGTTGATTTGTCTATTCAGGCGTTTAGTGATGCAGATTGGGCCGGCTCGTCAGATGATCGTCGCTCTACTGGTGGCTATGCTGTCTATCTAGGTTCGAATTTAGTTTCCTGGCAATCCAAGAAACAACGCACAGTGGCTCGCTCCTCCACAGAATCTGAATATAAAGCTCTTGCCGATTGTGTTGCAGAAGTATCCTGGTCTATGGCGATTCTTGGTGAACTTCGGTTACTTCCCCCCAAGCCTCCGATTCTTTGGTGTGACAACCTTGGTGCAACCTACTTAGCGGCTAATCCTGTCTTCCATGCTCGCACTAAACACATCGAGATTGATTACCACTTCGTTCGTGAAAAGGTTGCTCGACGAGAACTTCTAATTCAGTTTATATCCACCAAAGATCAAATTGCGGATGTACTTACTAAACCGCTATCTACATCTCGGTTTACCTTCTTTCGGGACAAGCTTCGGCTTGCTTCGCGTCCGCCTTCAGCTTGTAAGGGGAGTATTGGATATATTAGGTTAGATCCGGATAACTATTGTACGTTAGTTTAGGATGTAGTTGTTGAGATATTGTAGAGTTGTAATCATATGTAAACTCTTGTATTATATCATCTATATATATCACACTAGGACCTCTACAATAATCAAGAGAGTCCATTTGATTAATTGTGCTTTGTTACTAATCGTTGTTCCGATTCAATAAGGATGGAGTGTAGCTGCAAAGGTGACCTTAGACTCGTTCATGAAGCATGCGCAGTGAAGTGGTTTAGCATACGAGGAAACAAAAACTGTGAAGTCTGTGGTCAAGAAGTTCTAAATTTACCAGTAACTTTGCTTCGTATATCAAGCAGTATTCGACGTGAATACAGGCCTCAGCAAAATCAACTAAATGTGACAACAGAGCGAACCAGGTAGGGAACTCAAGGCCATTCATGAAACTTGGCAGCATTTACCAGTAACATTTTTCACCATGATTCTGTTACTAAAGAAGTAATCTGTGCAGCATTTGGCAGGATTTTATAGTGCTTGTCTTAATTAGCACGATATGCTACTTTTTCTTCCTTGAACAACTACTTGTAAGTTACTTTCAACAAATTATGTATTACACCTTTTCTACTATGATCCTGCTGCTGTGTGTCTAGGGTTATACCATGTATAGTGCAGATTTGTGAGCTGACTTATGTTCATCTGGTCTGTAGGTCCATGACTTTCGATCAAATGCCCTGTTGATTGCTGCACCATTTTCTTTTGCACTAGCCTTTTTGGCTTCTGTTTTTGCCATCATCTTAGGTATATGGCCAAGACCTTCAGATTTATAACTGTGGTGATATCTCAATCTAAACGAGTTTTGATCTATATTTGCAGCTATCAGAGAATATGTATGGACATATGCAGCTCTTGAATTCGCATTGACAGTCCCCGTCCTCCATCTATTTTATACTACAGTAAGCACAATATGTTCAACTCCCGGTTTTGTGCTCCCATTCATTAGAACGAGTGTCCAACACCCCTACCCCCTCTCTCATCAGATCAATTGATACATAACATGCCATTTTTGTTGGCAGCTTCATCTACCGGTGATTTACTCAATCATGCTATCTGCAGTTCTGGGTTTTGTAGTGGCTATGTGCGCCAACTACATGTACATCGTGTACTTCTCTTGGCGAGTCCAAGTTTCTTCAGGATCCATCGCTGTATGACTTATGTACTACAGCTCAAAGCTTATCATATGTCTTTTCATTCCCACGTTTACATATTGTCTGTGTCTAAGCAGGGTGCATACACTTGTTCGATTTTGCCACTACACTAATCACAGAAAGGAAATTTGTAACAGAAAGGAACAAATTAACTATACACATAATTTTTTCTTTAGAACAAATGAGAGATTTGCATAATAAAACATTGAAAGTTTGTTGATCGAAATGCTCACATTTTTGGGGGGTACGACATGGTATATATTACAAAACTTTATGTCTTTTCCTTGTCCTTTAAATCCTTATACGACATTCAAGGACAAGATTTACTGTATCTTTTGGTGATTTTTCTAGTAGTGAGGGGGAAAATTGCAATTATGAAATTCTTCAAGGGGCAAATTGAAACGATAGTAAGTTCAATGATTCAAAATGAAAAGATGATAGACAGTTAAGAGACATACACAATTAAGTCTAATGCAGGCATATATTGTTCATATATTCTGCAAAATATTACAGAAACATTCTTCACTCATTAAGTTAATACAGCCAAATTAACTGTTCATAAACTGATATAAATTTTAATCTTTCTGCCATTAATGTTATAAAGACCCATGATTAGTGATTTTAAACTTGTTTAAACTTCTCTGCTAATCTGCAAGATTAGATATAAAACAAGTTAGAATATATAGGTGGGAGCCAAGGAAAGAAAAATTTCACAAAATGGACCAACTCCATTAATCAAGAAACAATATATAAATATTATCTAATAGTTCATAAAGGATGATAACTTGATGAAATAAACCTACCAGAAGAAGCAGCTCCTCCTAATTACTGATTGGGAATGGATACATATTGGTTATCCACAACATCATTGAGCTTGTTTGCAATTGCATGAGCATATAAAGTAGAACCCTCACAAATCTGCAACATGACAAGAAATATGAAACAATTAAAACATATATAATCGAAAAATACACCGTTGGATATAAGAAATTTGCTAAGCGAGAACCATAAGCAACCAAAGAAAATGTATAACACCTTGGAGTTGAATAAAAAGCTGAAGTAATCACCAATAAGCCCTCCAGAAACATGATAAAGATCCAATTTAAGCTCATCAAGAACCTTTGATACAAAGAGGAGGCAGTTAACTTTCTTTTGCTGAACAAGTTTTATAGTCACTTCGTCATCAATGATTCTAACATCAACTTCAGTATTCTTAGACTTCCTATTAAGCCATGAACTTCTCAAAGCTGATGATCCATTGTAAGGCTGATCATCATTATTCTCTGTTTTTAGCTCTTTGATCTCCAACCCATTCTCCGTTTTCGGCATGTTGATCCTCTCCCTGGCACATCTCTTCTTGTCCACAAGAAATTTGAGCTCATTTACTCTCCTCTTTAATTCCTCAATGTAACGAATCGCATCTCCAACAACAGAGGCTCTGTCATTCTTCATTGTCCCCAAATAACCATAAATCAATAAAACAATAATGAAGCTTGTAACATGATGATTTAAAATCGATGCATACTATGATATATTTTTGGAGATGTAATTGTCAATTTAGTCCCAAATACTAGGACCAAGTTGGAGTTCAATCTCCAAATTTGTACAAACATATCCGTTAATCGGGTACCATACTACAACATTTGTGCCACTTTCGAAGATTTATGCAATAAGATACAAATACCTTAGAGGGGTTGGGAACCAAGCTCCTCAAAGCTGCATATCTGTCATTCAAGTGCACTCTCCTTTGCTTCTCAGTGGCAAAAGGTTTAGTATTCTTCCTACCATCTTTCACACCAACTGAAGTAAACTCAAACACCCCATTTGTAAGGGGCCTCCCTTCACTATCTTGATACAAATCACCAATAATTGCATCCCCATCATGCTCTACCCCACTAAACAAGGACCCACTCCTTGAATTCCCTCCCAAGGTGTTGTAATACTCATGTGGTAAGGTATGAAACAAGTCATTCAACATAGGAGGATGTGGAGGGAGATTTAAAGGCAACAATGGATCATAAACAACAGGTGGAGCTACTGTTTCATCAATTAGTCCTAATGAAGTAAAAAGATTCAGTTTTTGGGCATAGTTTGCAAAAGAAATTGATGGGTTTGGCAGCAAATCAGTAGATGGTGTACAATTAGGCAGAGGAAACATGTTGAGTAAATCAGTTGTTGATTGGTAATAATTTCCCTGCTGATGATGAACATTTTCTTGATGTTCAACTTGTTGTTGGTTGTGATGATAACTTGTATCAATATGCCAATTATTGTTATGATCATTATAAGGCAAACCATGGTTGCCCTCATCATTTTCTTGATCCATTTCTTGAACCATGTTGTTTTCCATCTCCACCACAATTGCACCCTCTTCTCCAGGAGGATTATCATCATTCTGATGGTGTTGGAAATTGTATTGTTGTGTGATGGAAAAACCATCTTCAGCTGCTTCACCACCTTGCATTGTGCTGTGGTAAAACGGAAGATTTTCCTCAGAAATTCTTTTGATCCCAACCATTTGTTTGTCTGAATACTTTTGTGTCTTCTTATTGGTTCTGTTTTTTCTGCAGATTGTGGAGAGGCTATAATAAAGCAAGTTGAAAAAAAACAAAAGTGTAAGGCAAAAAGTACAAACTACTAGCATAGTACTTGGACTAAATGTAATAATACAAAAATTTGGAAAAGACAAACAATATGGGAAATGCTAGGTTTTGTCAAGTTATTATAAGGTTTGCATGAGAACAAACACTGACCAACCTGGTATTTGACAAATAGATAAAATCTTGGTTACTTATAGAAGTGTTCCAAAATTTTGGAGTTTTTTGAGTTTAAAGAGATGTTTGTTGAAATGCATTTATGTAGAGTGAATTTTGGAGATGTAACAGAATGAAATGAGGAGTTGCAAAATGAATTATTCATGAAGGTGTGATCAAAGAAGTTTGGAGGGAGAGAGAAGAGGGGTTGGTATGTGAGATTGAGATTTATTTACTGCTCCTTCCGTTTTTTATTACTTATCGTTGAAACAAAAAAGTTTTTATTTTTATTTGCTTATTGTTTTACATTTTCAAGACAATTTTTGGTTTAGTTTTTATGTTATGACTTTATCATTAAATGAGGATGAATTATATTTTCGTCTTGGAACTTGAGATAGTATTGTTCATTCCTATAATAAATTAGGATATATAATTAAATTACTCGTGATATCCTTAATTGTTGTACCAAAATCTAAAACGACAACTAAAAAAATGTAGGTAGTACAATTTTTAATTTTACAATATAACTAAATTTGAGGAGAACTTTTTTCTTTAATATTGTAGATCGAGGATTAGGACCTTTTAGTACTACTAGATACTCCCTTTGTTTTAGACTGCTGATTGTCTAGTCAAAAAGTACTTTATTAAAGGTTTAAGAAAATTTATTATTATACCATAATATAATACTATTAAAACGAAAAGTAATTTATCAAACAAGGATAAAAAAGGAAAACATGAGTATAAAAATACATTAAATTCCGTAAACAATCAACTATTAAGAAAAATAATTTTAAACAATCAATTATTTTGAAACGGATAGAGTATTAGATAAGATGATTCGGAAAAGAATTTAATTTATTTATAGATATTGTCTAGTTTTTTTTTAAAGATTTAAAGAACATTTTGAATACACAAATAGTACTAGTTAAAATCGACTTATTTTCTGAACTGCCTAAAAATATTGATTAAATTAGACAAGTTACTACAAATAAGTCTGTTTTAGAGTACTCCACGCTTCTCTCACTAGTTATTATGGCTAAATTGATGGTCTAAACTACAATATATGAACTATATGACTCACTAATTAACCAAACTGGAGAGGATATTGAAAGCTCCACAATTACTCCACCATCTTTGTAGCATATGTGTTGTTCTTTCCTTCTAAATTGTTCGTGCAACTCCCCCCAATAATTCTTCCCTAATCATTTTACATTCCAATAATTGATAACCACACTCTATTTAAAATATTTTATTTACACAAAATATTCATTCATTTCGAACTAATTATTAATTCTTCCCTAATCATTTTACATGTTTATAGGATTCAATGTACATTTCCATAAAATATACTCCCCCCAATAATTACTCTACATTTTGCGATGAAAACTAAAACAAACAAATAAACACAAAATTTGAAGAGTATTAAAAATGTCTACTAAGATAACATTAAATTGAAGAGAATGAATTAATATGCTTCCCGCAATAGTTAAACTCAATATACTAATAATACTCCCTCCATCTCTAAATGATTGATACATTTTGACTTTCATGGTCAACAAAAGACGATTTAAAACGTATATATTTCTTATTCTAAATGCAGGGCTCGTAATTCAAGTACTGAGCAAGCCTTGTCTACCAAGCAGAACGACCTCGTATTGCTTGCTTCCGGCGAAGCTTCCTGCAATAGATTGAAGGGGAAAAAGTATTCATCTTACTCTTCAGTGTCCTTTCTTTGATTGAACTTTTCAGAGGACACATCGGAGGGGACATATATCTAGTTAATACAATATTAAGAATTCAGGTTTTCAATAAAGCTTTAAAATTATAAAAAGTTGATATTTCAAAAACATATGTTGAGACGAATCAAACAAGATCTCACATGACTATATTATTTTTTATCGTTTAATGAGAATTCTTGATAAAAATTTTAAAGTTTGATAATAAGAGTCATAATGTATCAATTATTTAGGGACGAACGAAGTATTATATTAAAGTTAGGTAATTGCACGCATGAGATGCATTTTCCAACTACTAAATTTTAGCAAAAGTAGTTGAAGAATAGAGAGGAAGAGGGAATCTTTATGTGCAATAGAAACTTAAGGAACTTCCTATCAATATTTTTCAGTATGTTCTTCTACGATATAGCAAAATTAAAGAACACTAGATTATTAGATTAACAAGTGAACGAAGTTTGGTTAAATCATAAAGAGAAATTACTAAATAACTTGATTAAGCTAAACATGTTTCTTAAATCATAAATTGGGATTGGGTCATTGACTATCAAGTTAGAAAAGCAGTCTACTCAACTTTCTAACTTCGTACCTACTTTGCACCTTTTATGGAAATATCTCAACTGAATCACCTGCATTTTCCTCCTAATATTGTTTCAATTCAAGTTTGTTGTTATCTACCTATATTAATATATATATTTTAATAATTAGCGATGTGTTGAATTGTAATGTGAATAAATGTGGAGCGACTAATTTACCCTTGTTAAAAAATTTATTAAATGACCCAAAATCTTTCAAAACAGTCCAGTGATCAAATTTTATCGAAAAAATGAAGTTGAGTGATTCAATATAGGCACTTTTGAATGAGGATGATCGAACTGGAAATATTAAACATTTTCAGTGATCTTTGGTGCCATTCGCCCTATTATTTACTAGCAATAGCCTTTTTCCACGATGTCATTTGATTAGATTTTGTTAAGATGCACATTTCACATCAGAAGTCGATGTCCTCTCGGGTCAAATATAAGATTTTGGGCTACTACCTCTATTGTCTTTTGATTTTAGGGTGGAACACCATATAATCATTTGTAACCCCACCGATGCTGTTGTCCTCCCGGTATAATATATAATGTTGGGCTAATATCTCTATTACCAATTAGTTTTAGAGTAAAACCCCATAAACTCTTAGTCTCTTAACATATTTCCACCCGGCTTATCTTCTTACATTTTGAGTACATGATTTGCAATCAGATTTCCAAGCACTGCAATGATATTAAACGACACTCACTATATGCTAGTTACTTGAGGTCGAACTTTTTTGCGTCCATTTGAACAACTATTTTAAGATTGTCCAGTTTTAAATTTTAGTAATTTGAACGAAATATTTGTGAATGTGCTGTTTATGTGCAAATTAAATTAGAATATACTCCCTCCGTCCCTAAAAGATTGTCATATTTTGACTTTTGGTAGTCAAACATTACAAAATTAGATCATGAATTCCCATTAAACGATAAGAAATAATATGGTCTTGTGGGACCTTGTTAGATTCGTCTCAATATATATTTTTGAAATATTAACTTTTTATAATCTTTTCGCATGTAGAATAATAGATATTTATGTTTTAAATCGTGTTTTGTTGACCACCAAAAGTCAAAATGTGACAATCTTTTAGGGACGGAGGGAGTAGTATTTTCAAAATATGCAATCTAGATCGGTTATTGAAGTCTGAAGATATGCAATCCGGAAATCTATTTTATTACAAATCAATCTCTATTTGTTTAATGGGTTTTCAAGGAAAAATGATACTAGTATTGAACAAATTTCCATAAATTATTACCAGAAAATTGAGTACAACAAATTCTTCCAGTTAGTCTACAACATGTTCAATGATACAGTAGCATCCCCTATCAATTGAAGACGGGAATCATCCTAGTAAAGAATATGGATAATAGGATTAATCTTACAACAACCGAACTTCATCTGGAGGAATTTTGTTGCAGAGAATGCTTCAGATATCTAATCAACGGTTTTGCATCTCAGAAATCCAGAAAAATGTCTTTCAGATAAATTCTCGAATGCATGAGACCAATGACGTCGAGGAAAAAATAATATCACATACAAGCTACAACTTCAATTTGAGTGCCATGGATGAACCAAACTCAATTCCCTCTTAATTATTTGCCATGATTCTCTTGAAAAGTTCCTTGGGTGCTGTATATATGATCAGGAAACAAGGATAGTAAGAACCAGTACTGATTAAGTAATAACAATGAACACAAGCTTGATGGTCAAGTGATTTGTGAGTCATACCTGGTAAGCTTGTAAACCTTTCATATTGTTCATACGCCTGCCCAATCAACATTTCAACTCCGGTTACAATTTTAGCTCCGGATTCTTCTGCTTCCTGGAGAAGTCTAGTAATTTTTGGAGTGTATACAGCGTCAAAAACTAGTGAGTAATACTTTAGAACTTCCTGAAAAGTGGAAAGGTAAAAGATTAGCATACTCTTCAATCAATGAGAAATGACAGGCTTCTCGATGTATTAGTCTGTGTATGGAAGTCATCATCTGATTTTGACAATTGTGAAGTAAATGCGTTTCTGATATTTTTGTATAAAGTAAGATCCAACTCCTTTAATCTAAAAGGGCGTGAAGTAAATATTGAATGTTTGAAGCTTAAAGAGTTGATAAAACACAATACACAACAGGCATCTTATGTCGGCTACTCTTATTCTGCCGGAGGGGCAGGGAAGGAAAATGATCAAACCTTAGATACAGGAGTCTCATCCACTTTTGGATGCATCCCAATAGATGTGGTGTTAGCGAGGACCATACCAGTCTCTGGATGGAAGCCTTCTAAGTCAGCAAGAGAGAGAGCCTGCGCTCCAACTGAATCAGCGAGTTCTCTAGCCCGTTCTTCATTAAATAATAAGAAATGGTAAGACAGGATGAACAATCACAAATCTTATCATGGCTTAATAAGAGTTAACTCTTGTTTCTATGCTTGTTGCACTTTACACAAACTATGATGTATATCTTATGCCGAGTGGAAAAGATAAAGATTCTTGTTATAAGGATTAAAGAACCAAACCATAGGTACGGTTTGCAATCACAACCCTTGCTCCCTTTTCTTTTGCACCATATGCAAGAGCTTTCCCAGCACCACCCGCACCAATTACTACAAATAATTTTCCAGCCAATGGTGATCCAGTAACACCGCTAGCACTATGTAAACCTGTCGATGGATCATGTTGAGTTCAGAGACCCAGTGCTTCTACAATTATATAAGTCATCAGGTAATAGATTCTAAAAAATACCTTGTAAGCCTTCCTCAATAGCAGTGATTGCACCAACATAATCTGTATTGCAGCCAAATAACTTCCCGTCTGTTTGTCTTCTGATTACGCAATTAACTGCTCCAATTGACTGATTAATGGTGATGCAATAAAAATAAGTAAATGTACCACAATTACAATGTTTTTGGATATTATCAGGAAACTTAGCATATGCATGACACCATATAATACCTTGGCAGTTGGATCCACTTCGTCACAGCACATTGCTGCAGCCTCCTTATGAGGAATCGTGCAGCTGCAGTAAAGTTAATAACAAATGAGTCAAGAATGCTTCAAAAGTATTACTATGTTAAAGGAATTAGGAAGTGAGTCCTATTGGGATTAGTAGTCATATCTTGATGCAATTTAGCTAGAACCGAATTAATTAGCTAATGGTAGTTCAGTTAGGATATGATTGAGTAGGTATTGACATACACAACATAATAGCACACATTTAGGAGTTTGAACACGAAAAGTAAAGAAGGGATGATATATGGGTACTTGGATCTGGAAAAGAAACTTTACAATAAGACCAGATACATATGCATCAACGAGTTCATTATACATTAAGATCATACCTGAATCCTGCAAAATCAGAAGATGAGTATGTTTGGAAAAAGCTTGCCACGTCATCCACCAAGAAACGCAAGTAGACACTGTTAATGCCAGCAGATTTGAATGCTTCATTGTATAACAGAGGCGACTTGCTGTGCCCAACTGGATTTCCAATAATGCCATATATCTTTGTGTCTGGCCCTATCATTCTGAAATTGTACAAATCCAGTAGTTCCTTAATTGTAGGTTGCCCTGGGGCTGATACTTTTCCGGACTCAAGGGTTCCAAATGTTAGATATCCACCAAACTTTGGACAAAGTACTCGAGACATCAGTCCTCTTTCGCCCATCACAAGGGCTATGATAGGCACCTAAATTACATTTTGACGAAACCTTTATCCAAATGCTATTTCAACAATATGAGAAAAGTAACAATAGAGATCGTCTAAAAAGTGCATGCGAAGGAATCAATTATACTTGAGCATTTTCCTCTATTTAAGAGATATAGGTGAAATTGAATCCTAGACTTTATAGGTCTCTATAAGGCTCCTGATCTAGTTGCTTTTTACTTGATACGTCGAGATGAAAACCCAACAATAAAAGTTACTATGTAGCTTTATATAAGCAAACTGGATAAAATTAATTCCAAGGAACATCACATCAGTAATATGCCCAATCAAAAAACCAATAAGATACTCTAAGTCAACACGATACTACAGGTAACTTTCCTAGGCCGCAGTGGTAAGCTCCCACAGGAGGCATATTTGACTTCCAGGCCTTTTATTGTTACTTCTTTGTGGAAAGGATGTTTTGTTAGCTATTACGTCTTTTCGCTTTTCAGCCTTCCACTTCATGATTGTAAGGTAAATTAACTACTTCACTGTCAATAACTTTTGTTCTCAAAAAACATCCAGCTATCAAAGAGAAATAAATCAAACAGTTTTCTTTTGTTTTCTAACAAGTGATGAGGAAACACTCAAATTTTCTAGTCAAGCCTATTTAAAACTGGCATCTTGTTGATTCAGACTAGACACATCACCCTAACAAACAGAAGCAGATATAAGGAATGGGCTTCTGCTCTGGTGTTTAACATGGTACCAATGCATCGTCAGTCTTCCACCTAGAAGAAGATATCTCAAATACAAGACATAATACAACTTACGGCTCTTACATGTGAATGCACAGTTATTTGAAAAACACGCGCCACATCACTAATATCAGTTGCAGTTGTTGCAAATTTTACAATGTCGGCTCCAGTTGCTTGAATTCTTGCCACAAGATCACCAAGATCCTCGATGGATGGAGTGCATTGATAATTGTGAGAAGAAACAATGATTTTGCATTTCGAAGGTTTATCTCCTTGTAAAGAACTATAGAACTCGTTGGCAACCTTCATTAAAAATCTTAGTTAGCTAAATTTCACTTGTTTAGTTATACTTCAGAATAATGAGGAACAAAATGTAGTGTAAAATTGGCAGGTGTAATCACCAGCGATAGACTTGAATTTTTTAAAACTCGAGGGGGTACACTCACAGATCAGCTCACTTGGTCTCTTATAAGCTCAGTCACTAGTAGTCACCAAGGTATAACTTTGATGACATAAACAGTAACTAGAAGAACTTCGATATGGAATACTATACTGATCCTCGATAAGTTACATCAACTAATAAGCCTTTCTCAAAATGTAATTCTAGAGCAGACACTAAGATCTCACGTAAGAATGTTGATAAAATTGATTTCTAGACTAAGTCAATCAGGCTCTAAATTCAATATACACTTCGATTACAAGGAGAAAAAGAAGGTTTTCGTTGATCAAGACTATTTAAAACTTCTTAAGAGGAAAAGTTTGTTTTCTAGCACAGTCCCGTTAACCATCCATTATTTAAAATATGAAGCTTAAAGACTTTACCTGAAGCTCAACATCAATGTAATCAGCTCCCAACTGCATGGCTAGTCGTAGTGCATCTCTGCGACTGTCTTCATCACCTGCATACTGACCACCTTCCCACGTTGGTCTACATATAAATAATAGTAATAGTAGTGTCAGAGATTTCTATCATTATGCAAGAAGGAACAATTATAAAAATTTAGGATCAGTTTGTGATCTTCGTAAAGTAATTAGGCCACATTGAGACAAAATCACAGAGCCATTTCAAATTAGGCATTCACTTGCAAATGGAAAGATGAGAATGCTGATCAAATATTTCCTTCAGTCATATAAGTAAATGTGACCTGTAGGCCGTGATAAAAAAAGTACTTCTAAGTTTTTGAAGTTTGTGATTCTTGGGGCTACATATATTTGATCATGGTACTCTAGGTCCTCTGAATGAGCATAATAATTCATATGATTTTGAACGAAAGCAGCAACAATTGGTTCATATGATTTTGTAAAAAAGTTTGAAAAAATCTTCAACTGAAATAGATTTAGTATTTTCGATCCTCTCTCAGAATTGATTCAATATCTGCCATTGCGACACAACATTCCTAACAAGAGTATGATCTCCACTTATAAGCAACTTAACTGATATATCCAAACAAAAATGTGCAACTGTGCAAGCTAGAATAAAACCTGTAAGTAAAAAGAGTAGGCAATGGGGATTGCTTGATCACAGTTTCTATATCTACACTTGGGTTGAACCTCTTCAAGTGATCCAACCGAACCTCAACAAGATCACCACCACTAGACTTGGCTTTATGTATCAAAGTCACCATCTGATCCACTGTATCAGCCATTATCGGCACACAAATAAGTGTTACCCCCTCTCCATTTGCCATTCTTTTCACCCCAGAGTCAACCTCAGATGTCACCTAACCATAAAAAATCCCATACATTGCAATCAAATACAGAACAAAACACCATCAACATGAGAACTTTTAAGAAAATGAAACTCAATGATGCAAAAGATCAAACCTTCAGGTCCAAATTACTCCAATAGAAAATACCTAACAACCATAAGACTTTAAATTGCAATCAACTATGTAAAAAACCCCTCATAAAGCGAGAATTTGAAAGATGAATTAAACTCAACGATGCAAAAGATCAAATCTTTAGGTCCAAATCACCTAACTAGAAAATACCCAACAACCATAAATTGCAATCACATTTCCATATATTGCAATCAATTATGTAACATAAAACCATAAAAGTGATAACTTTGAGGATAAATCAAACTCAACGGTACAAAAGATCAAAATATTTAGGTGCAGATCACTTCACTAAAAAATATCCGCAACCACAAAACCATAAATTGCTATCAATCATAGAACAAAAACCATAGAGGTTGATAAAGATGATCAAACTCAATGATGCAAAAGATCAAACCTTGAGGTCCAAATCACCTCACAATAAGATACCCAACAACCATATAGTCTACTAACCTTAATTCAATATCTATAGCCTCAGTTTATGGGAAATTCAACAAAATTTAATGATGATAAGAACAAGTTGGTCAAACCCAATTCACAAAATTCAGTCTTTACAGAAACTAAATTATAAAGGGTTTATTAATGGAGAAAAACTGGAATGAACAGGAATTGTAGAAAAAGACAGTGTTTGCTGAGAACTGAGAAAGAGAAAGTATATACTCCAAATAAATTCAGAATTGGCTAGCTTTTAGCAGCCAGGTAGAGAGAATAAACAATAAATTTAAAGTTCAAAAAAAAAACAAAAGAGGAAAAATGAAAATGTAGGTAGATAATTAGATAGCATATGCTTACCAACCCCATGTGTGTCTTGGTGGTAAAGAGGGAGCAGGTGGGTGTGGTTGGTGGGCGTATCACGTATGGACTCAATCTATGTATCTTAAGCCAATATTGTCATATAACTCAACCGGTAGAACTAGTGTAAAGTATTAATATTCTCGTCTTTTCAATTAACTTGATTTAAATCGTATTGAGAATTAATTTTATGTTTCGAAATGATTTAACAGTCAAATTCTAATCCTCGTATCCCGCGATTTAACTCCTCCGTATATTTCAGGATAGAAGTGTATAAAGATTGTTAGTGTTATCGTTTCATATATGATGGATAACTCAAAACTTTATTTCATCATGCACTATAACCAGGATTTAGATGAGTGTCCCCCTAAAACTTCAAAAAACATACCAAATCAATATGATCATGGCATCCACGAGTATTTCGTGCCAAAAAAGGGTAAAAACAAAATGAATGTAGAGCTCCTCGAATTTAAAGTGTCTGGTTAAATTCTCTAATGGAAAGAAAGAAGATTTTGGTTTTAACTTAATAACTTGTATTTTATTACCATTTCTATATAAAAATCATGATTTCGTCATTCCCATGATCTTATATTAGAGACTTTTAACAGATTAGTAACTATGACAATCACTGACAAACTATAGCATTTCCAGTTACAAGCTTACAACCTATGACAATTCAAAGAACATGAAAGAAAACAGGTATTACAAAACGAACATTATTGAAAAATTAACACAGGGCCTCTCAAGAAGTAAACTTAAACAAGGCAAAAAAAAAGATCTTTTTAATTTTTACTGAAGTAAAGGAGTGCACAATTCAGTTGGCGTGCCGGGATCAACCGGTACAAACCCCCGTCCACCAAAAACTGGGCGCATAAAGGCATTGTCGAACTTTCTCCAATAATAGTGAACGGTGGTTGTGGGCGTCGTCAGGAGCATGCGTATGGCGTTTGGAGGGAGGCCGTAATTGTTCCCTCGATCAGTCTCCGAGGTTTCTTCACCGAGAAATGGAACCAAGAAGGATCTAGAGCTGAGTAGCGCATCATCAGAGACCATGCTGTTGAGTGCAGTTGATGGGGGTAACATGATCCTTATAAGGGGCTTTGTCAGCAGTCCGAACACCTGGAAGATAAACATCCATTAAGCGCAAAAAGATGATTACAACATTGTAGCTTCTTTTTTGTGGTTGCGAACTTCATATATCAGCAACAAGATGTGGCAACAACCAAAATATGCAAGTAGAAAAACGACGAATAGAAAGCTCAAAATGAGAAGTAATGCAGATGTCACGTATCATGAAATATGCAAAGAGAAATATCACAACAAGGATCCAGATAGATGCACCACAGAAATCTTCTCGGCTGCTTAATTGTTAAAGTTCAACTGCTTCAAATTTTAGAAGCATTTCTCTGGTGTTTTGCAAATATGTTGCACGTAAGACAAGAGTGCATGTCGATTTCTAAACACCGTATCTATATTTCTAGAGCTTGAGCATTCTCTGTTTTTCCCGAAGAAAAATTGGACTAATGGCGAAAGGATTACTAACAACTATACATTTAAAGAATCAGACACATCCCTCTTTGCCTTATCATTGTTACAATACTTCACAAATTAACCTCAGATAATCTAGAACTACTTTATTAATTTTATCTAACAAGTTATTGTTTGACTGTGATCCTATCATGAGTTAAAAGGGTCAGATCTTGTTCCTCAATTTCACTCTTTCCTCCAGGCCAGTCACTCTGATAAACCGAACCATAGTATGCATGAATTCACTACTATGAATGGAATTTGTAACGTGATGCTGAATGCAATGGAAGAACTTCTTACCACTGTGCTGAAAAGAACAACGGAAATAGTACTAGTAATCATAAGAGAATTGCCAAGTATCTGCGTATGGCCTGACTTCGTGAACTGCAAAATATAAGGACAAAATTAAGTATTTAATCATAATACTAGCATGCTTTTACCATAACACCATAACATTCATTAATACGAATCTTACTAAAAAAATGGGATGTGCATAAGATTCACTAGTAGAAAACTAGAAATACAAAGTGTTACTAGAAACTGGAGATGTGAATTATACTAAGAATCTGAACTTGTACGGTGTGAAGTACCTTGTTATAAGCAAGGGCCATGGAAACTGCACCTCGCATGAGACCAGCCCACCATATTACAATCTGAACATAAGACTCATTGCATTAGAAAAAGGCTAACATACAGTTGTAATTTGCTTTCAACATAATACTGCTACCATACTTGTTGTCTGATGTCTATTTTCTCATGTTCATTCTTCTTCGCCAAGTTGGATAGGAAAGATAAGGGGAAAACAAAGGCTGCTCGTCCCACCAATATCAACCCCAACAGGATTGAAGTTATTCCAATAGATGTTCCAGGGCTGTGTAACCACACAAAATATTTATTAGTAGAAACTACTCTATTTTTCAGCAATGCAAACTACGTGCAGCCAATAGTACAATATATTGTAAACTTACTCCATCGAAAAAAATTACCTGTCACTTACAGCATTCCATTTTTCAATATCCAAAGCATCCATACCCACATAAAGGAATATGAAGATCTCAGCAAGAAAAGATAATGTCGCAAAAGTATGCCTGAAAGTTATTAAGAATTTCTTTAGCACTTACAATCACATTCTAGCTCGATCCACAGTAAACAGATCTAGGATCGCCTTACATACTTGGTGGTAACCCTTGATTTATCGGTGACATTATGCCATGTGTAGTGTGACATCACAATCCCACAAAAGAACACAGTAAGGATGGCACTTAAATGAAACAACTGTGTACAAATAGAAGTCATTACTTAACCATAACTATAAAGAATCTAGAGATAGTTGTACCAGAAAAATGACAAGCTTAAGCCTTTTAAGGAGCTTACTTCAGAAAGCATGTATGAAAGATAAGCCATGAGCATCATGATAGCAACTTCACGATCTGTAGAGTGCCTGTTATCCAACGAATTATAATAAGTTGGTCTCAGAACCACTGCGTATATAATATGGTAGACCAACTATGGAAAACTACTGCTTAATAAAAAAAAATTGAAGTGATTATCTGCAGACCTTCCAAGATAGAGCTTCTTAATGATGTATGCACTGAGTAAGCCAGCCTGATGAGAAAGTAAAATAGGTCATGCAACTATATGCCAATGCTGAAAGTTACGAAGGAAGACAACAACAATATACTTACGACGACTCCCAGGATGGTGCTTGCCACAAATAGGTAGAAAAAATTTCCTACCAATTCCAGAGCTGTGTTTGTATCAATATTAGATAGGTCAAAGTTCTGAACTGCATTAAAGAGCACCACTGATGTAGCATCATTCACGACGCCCTCCCCAAAGACTAGACTGTATAGCAATGGTGTCTCATCCTGATTAAGCACCTGTACCACAAAACGGAACATAACTTACTACTCAAATATTCTTGAAGCATTCTAGTAAGCCTTTATGAAAATTCCATGTTTGCCTGCAAAGTGCAAACGGAATCTGTCGCGGAGAATATTGCCCCAATTGCTGTGAAATATGAGCAAAACAGAGGAACGTGAGAAGTTTGAACCAGAGGGAAACTCAATAAATGAAAGATTAGTGAAAAAGAGTGCTTACCGAGAAAGTCCCCGAGTTCTAGATTACCAATGTTAAATTGTTTGAAGAATTTAATAGCTCCTATTTGCAGAATTCATTAGAAATTGATCATTAGTTCGTACGTTAAGGAGACAACAACATAAAATTTGAAATGCCATTACATAACACACCAAATAATCATGTTATATATCCTTTCAACATTTTAAAGTGTACTATATACCTAGTGATATAATGGTAAACGATATCATGGTACCAACTGCTGCGAAGAGCATGATAGTCATGAAATTGCGGAAGAAATGTTTCTTCTTAACCTGAAACCTGACCACAAGTGAGAAGTAATACTGAATTTTCAGAACTAAAACAAACATATTTCTCAAAAGAGACAAATGCAAAAAGTTAACATACCCTGCATTGAAGATAATAGGTGGGAGAAGATAGATGAAGAAAAGATCTTCACTAAAGACCAACAAATGTGAGCTTTTTCCTCCACTTACAAGTAGAATAAGAGCTCCAGTGCATAAACCCTA
Organism: Echium plantagineum; assembly: GCA_003412495.2. Taxonomy (NCBI): domain Eukaryota; kingdom Viridiplantae; phylum Streptophyta; class Magnoliopsida; order Boraginales; family Boraginaceae; genus Echium; species Echium plantagineum. Next base: position 7,629,877 of record CM016561.1, read on the forward strand.
GTAACAAAAGGATCAGTATAACTTTCACAAATGACGATACACATAGTAAATGATCTGCAACTCACAATCGCAAGGGCAGTGATGGACTCGTTCATCCATCGATGTTCTTCTAATAGATGGCCGATAATAATACACGCGCAAAGAAGCGCCACGAATAGGTTTATCGATACCACAGAAGCATGATCAGAGGTTGACAGTGATGCACTTGACTTGGCAAGTACACTCCCCAACCCAAACAACATTTTTTTTCCAACTCAGATTACCAAAGTCCACCAATACTTCCTGTTTCCACAATCCTTGGCTCCCTTCTAAACACCAAACTAGACCTTCAACAAAACTCAAAAACTAATTCAATATGCATGCAATAAAAATATTTAGAAATGCAGTTACAAGATCATTTATATGAAGATTACACTCAAATACAAACTCAGACATATACATATAAAGTTTAGCAACATATCCAATAAATTTTGACAAGCACACACATAAAGATGTATGTCAATTCTCAAATGGAATTCGAAGAGAAAAGTAAAGTTTTCCAGGTGAAAAAGCTTAAATATCCAATGGCATATGATATGCGACATATACAATTTCTAAATAAAAATATGTAAACTTTGCACCATGAACAACTTCTATAAAAAAAGAAAAATACACAAATTAAATCCAAGATATTCTTCATCAACAAAAAATACCCATGTCCATAAACACATGCATTAAAAAATATATATAAACGGACAATGTTGGCCTTCATTTAAGGGATGATCAAATACCGAAACTCTTGTCTTTTTTGCAGCTTACAAGTTATTTGAACATGAAACTTGGCAGATTTGAGAGCGAAGTTATTCTCAAATCTGCGCAAGAATCTTGATGAACACAAGAGCAAAATGAAATGAAAATGTGGATTAAATATTACAACAAGAAACTTGATGTTTCTTTGTAAGAGAAATATGGACAGGAAAATACACACTTTGCGAAAATATAGGTTCATAAACAATATTGAGTCACCGTTATTTAGTCGTTAGAATTAAATTAGCTAATAGTTTGGGAGATGAGTTAATATATCTTGTTATATTATCATTTTTTTTTTAAGTCTTTTCTATGTCAAAATATATTTTCACCAGACGTACATTTTGAGTGTTAAGTCCTTTTTAATTTTAAAAATAGTAAAATATCGAGTTAGGCCAAACCTATCAATGCAACTATGCAAGCAATTCTTTCAATTATGGAGCTCTCAACCATATGAAAGGGTGCACCCATGCCAACCTCACCCCTACAGCTAAACAAGCTTTGTTTTATTTGGGTACAAACAATGTTTATGCATCATAATAATAACTATTAAATAAAAATTTACAAATTAATATAATAATAATTATTATTATTGAATAAAAACTTCAAAATTATAAAAATGATTGCCTAACATATGACATATAAAAGTATTTAGGTTTATATTTATTTTGCACCTTCTACTATCGACGAAATTTCAAAGTGTACCATAATACTTTGTTAAGCCTCAATTTGTACCCTTTACTTTTTTTAGCCCCTAAAATGTCAATTTAGACACTAAATTAATATAAAAAAGGCGAACTTGGAATAATAGGTTTATTAGTTTGTTGGGCATTTTTTGATAATATCAAAATTAAAAATCAACCTCATTCTCTTCTTCTTCCTTACATCTACCCGTACCTTCCTTACCGAAACTCACCACCACCACCATCACCACTAAAACCTCAAAACCCACCACCACAACCCCCCTCAAAATCGCGACCAGCCCCCCTCCCCCCTACCCTCCAACCTCGCTACCATAGGAAAAGCTTAAGGAAGCCTTCCGTGTTTTTGACAAGGACCAAAATGGGATTATCTATGCTGCCGAGCTTTGCCATGTCATGACCAATCTTGGAGAGAAGTTGACAGATGAGGAGGTTGATGAGATGATCCGTGAAGCTGATGTGGATGGTGATGGGCAGATCAACTATGAGGAGTTCATCAAGGTCATGATGGCCAAATGAGAATCTGAACCACCTAATTTAAATCCATTTGAAGTGAAAACTACCAGAAGGAAACATGGATTATGAGATTTCTAATTCTAGTTAGGATGTTTTATTTTAGCTTTGTTTGGTGTTTCACATGTTTCTTGTTTGCATTATTTTTGTAGTGGTGGCCTTCAACACATGCTTATTGTTCTTTTTCTTATCCTAGTAACTCAGGTTGCTTTCTTTGATGTTCTCGTCCAGTATTTCGTACTATAAACCTTGAACAATTGAAAATTGGTTTGATAACTTAGGCTAAAAATTGGATCTTTTGTTGGTGGAGTGTGGGGGCAAGGGAGGGGTCATGTTTGATAAAAAAGATGAAGTGTGGGATTAATTTTCAATTTACAAGTTTAATTATTTTTCAAAAGGATCCCAAAAGTTGCATATATGTGATATCTTGATTTTGCCCTTCTTTTAAAATGAAAATTCATCTAATTTAGACATTTTAGGGGGCAAAAAAAAAAATGAAATATAGGGTGCAAATTGAGGCTTAGCAAAGCAATAGGATACACTTTGAACTTTGAAGATAGTAGAGAGGGCAAAATAAAAATAAGCCAACTATTTATTTGAATACATAGATAAATATTATTATAACTAATTTTAGAAAGACGTCTTTTCCTACTATTTATGAAATTTGAAAACAGGGAGATTCAATAAAAAAAATTTTAATTGTCTCCTTCCCCAATTAAATATAATACATATATAACAAAATAGTAGTACTGTAATTGTTATGAGCCTGGACTAGGCTAAAAGTTAACAAACCATGGTATCACATCTAGGGGTGGCTAATGGATCAGGCCCCCTCGGACCGTCCAGGACCCAGCCCCTTAGCCCAATTTGCGTATGGCCCCGGCCCTCTAGGCCCACGAATGGTCTCTGGTCAGTTTAGTAATGAGACGGACATGGGCCAGAGTATAGACCCCCAAGCCCAAGCCCAGTTCGAGCCCACCACATATTTGGTGGAAATACAGCCCGGGCCCGGTTCGAGGCTCCTCAGGCCCCTTAACAATGTGCCCACATTACATTTTAATGTGGGGACGTTGATATGGTTTCGTTTTTCCACAGCCAAAGTAACGTGGGGACGTTGACAGCAACATGCACACGTTGGTACCAGCAGAAACATTAAAAAACTTGAAACAAAACAACATATGCGTCACATTCCAAACATGTTAACATAAACACCCTAATTGTTCATTCATGAAACACTCGATAAACATTTATATTGTTCAAAAGAGAAAGCATTCAACACAATAAACATAAACATTCTAATTGTTTAAAAAACATTCAACATTAAAAACCATTTCACTAATTCTCAAAACACATTCATTCATCTGTTTCTTCTTCTTCTTCCATGTGATCCGCTGGTGGTGGTGGAGATGGTCCTCTGCAGCCCAGGCTAATGCGCGTCATAGCACTGCTAATCCAATCCATATGGGTCCTCATCTGAGCCATCTCGTTCTTCAAATCGATAAAGTCAGATCGGAGTCCAGCATGTGCATTACTCATCTTTGTCATCTCTTCCTTAATGAAGGTATTATCAGACAATAACTTCGCAATGGAAGCATTTATCGAGACAAGGACACTAACATCAAATGATGTAGAGGAGGATCCCGCTTGAGCATGTATAGGTGAGGGCAACTCATACACCATGTCCTCTCCACTACTTGGTCTCCATCCTGCCGGTGGAATAAGGGGTTTTCACTTATTGTGCTTCCAGACGTCACTTCTAACATGTTTATATTGTTCGAAAATCTCCCATTTCGAACGTAATCCACTATCCCACATATAAACATTTTGGCTTATGAAAGATCGTTTCCCAATCATAGGGTCCTTTCCACATGAGTTTCATGAGCTTGCAAGACGGGAACATTATGTAGATTAACAAGCAAGTAAGAAAGGAGGACGAGGAGAAAACGACTTTTATCATGGAGTATGGGATTTATTGCTGGAAGGTAATGCCTTTCGTATTAAAGAACACCGGGGCAACGTACCAGCGAATGGTGAATGCTATCTTCTCTGACCAAATCGAATTAAAGAACGCCGGAACTTCGGACGAACAACAACCTCGGAACTACCCACCTGGAGAGCAACAAGAGCTCGGAGTCAGCCTGCTTCCTCAGTGCCTGTAGGAATGACGGAGGAGGAATTATTGGAGCAGCTTCGGATCCTTAAAGGCAAAGATGACCCTCATCTCGGGTCACGACCAGCAGATACAACCGGGAGACTCAAACCAACCGGACACATCCCCAGGCCTCGGACTGTCGAGCCTCGGGGACTTGATGAAAATGAGCTACATGACAAAGTATAATAATAAATGCTCTCAAGCAGAGAATAGCAAGGAAGGTAGTGCTAAGATATTCTCTTCGAAAGGCCGTATTGTTAAGGTAGTAACAAGATAGGCGAGGGCTGAAGATGGATTCACACCAACGATTGTCATAAAAAACGATGATTTCTTCTTGATGTGATCATAACGAAAGACAAGTATAGGATAATCTGGTAGTTCAGCATCCCGAGCCAGTAACATCTCTCCAGTTGGAAGAGTTCCAGCGTAGTTATAATCTACACTCAATCTGTGAGGACCACTATAGTAGCCGTAGTCATACCGGGGAAAATTTACCACGTGATGGATCCATGTAGCCTCTGATGATGGTCTTTCTCTGTAATCATCCTTAGGTATCCACACTACCACCTCACTGTCACAGATGGGCCAAGAACATTCATAATGCTTGCACAAGGCAGGACTACTATCGACCCGGACTAAGTGAAGCCAATTTTTATCACTAAGAGAATCTGGAGGCAGTAAATAAAAACCAGTAGTAAATAATAATAATTGTCAATAATTTGGCTATTTATCAGTATAATGTACATGCACATACATATATGTATGTACTTGGAAATTTGTTACCTGGAATTGGAATAGATTGAAAAGTTTCGGTATCTAGATCAAACATTATCAACACCAAAGGTGATTTCTTGTTGGGTTTTCCCAGAGCGAGCCAATAGAGGGCACCATTTATCCATAGACTGCGAGTGCAAATCTCAACAGGTGGTGGCGCAATGACTCTCCATCCGGACACACCTCCTTTACCCCCCAAGCTTAAAATTTGCGCCTCAAGATTACCAACAAATAATCCATTAAGCTCATCATAAAGAGGACATGTTTTGAGTAGCTTGTACACTTGGCGAATAGGGTCAAATCCAAGGTGGTAATTATAAGGATTTGTAAGTTCTCGAGAAGTAGGAAAATCTTCGTGAAGGTGGTAATTACAACAATAATTATATCTTGTATCACAAAACGGAGGGAGGGTGGTGGAGGTGGTGGGAAGATTTAGCAATTCATGTGTGGCTACGTTGCATAACATGAACGTATCTTTAACGAGGTCGTGCAAGCCGATGAGTCCTTTCACAACCTCCGTGCATATAACACGATTTGATATATCTAGTTTTAAGTGATGTTCCATCCACCTCTCAATACTATTGCTAATACAATTCTTTTCATATATGTTGGCGTAGAACAAGTGTATGGGATCCTTTTCCCCGACCAAAAAATTATCGCAGATAAGAAGACCGCGGAACGCTCCACCACGGAGAGTGTGTTCTTTCGCCAAAATAGGGTTTCTGATGAATGAATTCCAAAGCTTTGAAACGCTCTTGAAACGCATCAATGATTTTGTTGGCAAATGAACAAGTATTTCCCAGAACATATCCTCACACAGACTTGGATTTTCAGTACTTGTGTTACTGCTTGAATTCTTGGCCGTCGAATCGATGTCTTGCTTTTTGGTATCTGTTAAGAATAAAAATCCTTATGCACATAGTTCACAATATAGAGTAAATTGCTGAAATGGTCTCCGAAAGTGGGCTCAGGTTGCCTTTTGATCCTCGAAAGTACAAAAGTTACAACTTAGTCCACGATATTGACCAATGGTTGCACATTGGTCCAAAATTTAGTTAAGGCGTTAATTTTTAACGCACAATGGTAATTGTAGTTCACTCATAAGCTAATTCTATTATTAACATCTTAACTTATTAATAACGCATGTAACTCACGAGGCACGTCGCCCGTTAATATTTAACATCGCCGTTAAATTTTGGACCAATCTACAACAATTGGCCAATAGGCAACCTGAACCCACTTTCGGAAACTATTTCAGCAATTTGCTCTCACAATATAGTTGGGCTTTACCCATATGAATACATAATTGCATAATAATAATATATACAAAATAGTTACACTATATCTATATAATAGGTAATTACAAGTTGGCCTTTTATAGGGTTATTAATGTAAAATATTACATAAACTATAGGCATATTCTAATTACTCAATGAATATGTAATTATAAAAGCGGAAGCGATAAAAAAAGATCGAATTTTGTACCTCCAGTCATTGCTTATTAAATTAAATATGAGATCTGTCTATTCTGACTTCACCAGATTCGTGTCAGAATTTTAGTTGTAGGTGCCAAACCCCCGTTCTCTTTAGATGGTGTAGGATTTTTGAGAAGTGGATTCAGTGACCTCTAAAGTTATGTAGGTCATATATTTATACTAGTCTAGCAATCATAGAATAGTTAATGAGTTACAATTATGGTAGGAAAGTGGTTACCTAAATTAGGGAGAGAATAAATTAGTTACCTGATCAATTGGTAACTTACTAATTAAATGGATCACAATATTTATTTTCCAAAAACCGTATAAATATTAATACCCTGATCAATTGGTAACTTTCTAAAATGTGCCCTAAGGGCACATGTTAAGCATTAAATATAGAAATAAAATTTAACATTCACAAGCATATAAGGCAACATTCATAAACATACAAGGTAACATTCAAATTTCAAATGCAATTAATTATCAATTATATTCCTTTATTAACTTCTTAACCTGTGCCTAAGGGCACATTTTAGAAAAACCCATATTAATATAATATTTTTATTAAGTTGGAAAATATCTTTCATTCTCCCACTTGATCCATTTAATTAGAAAAACTTTGTATACGAATCATGGAGACTAAGGGCCTGTTTGTTAAATCTATTAAGTTCCCAAAATTAATTAATTCAGTATTTATTTCATTAAGTCTGTTTGTTAACAAAAAAAAATCGGTAAATGGCTGGGATGATCACCTATCTTTGAGCGAAGGATCAAGTTGATCACCTAACTTTTGAAAGGTCCCAGTTGATCACCTAACTTCTTAAATTGTTCCAATTCAGTACATTGATCAATTATAATGTTAATTATCGGCTAATTACACCACATGGTCATTAATCAAGGGTAATTTAGTATTTCACTTATTTGGTGAAAAAAAATTAATCCAATTAAAATAATCCATCCCCAATTCATCCTCAATTTTCATAAGAACCCACAAATTAATAGGGAAGAAGTTTTTTTTCCGTTTTGAGAGTTGTCCTTTGGCGATATTGGCGATTTAGAGGTCATCTCGTTTCTTTTCGACTCCATCGGCCTTATGGCCGCCGGAGAGGATTCTAAGTCGTCATCTTCTCCAGAGAAAGCTTTGAGAGCCACACTACAAGCACAAAATCATCACCGAGAAACTGTCACACATTTATGGTGCGTTTGGATTGGGTGAATCTAGGTGAGGGTAAACATTTAAAATTAACCTAGGTTAGGGGAATGTAGGGGAATGCAGGTGAATGTAGGTGAAACTATTATAAACCATGTTTGGATACAATTACCCTTCACTAGGTAAAACAAAATAATTAATAACTTGAAAAACAACATTATAAAGTTATTAACTATTAAACTGACATTTATATCCTTCTCTTTATTTCTACACAAAATATCTTGTTTTTGTTTGCAAATTAAATGTTATTAAATAAAAACATTAGCAAAACATAAATATGTTCTATAATAAAAAAAATAAAGAAACGTATCAATAATTTTTAGCAAAATAAATATACACATGTTTAACAAAAGATAAACATAAACAACAAATATCGTGTACTTAATAATTAGTTCACATATAGTACAAAAGGATTTATAACAAGGAATATGTCAATGCTCGTATATGTTGAGTTACATACATTTCAAAGGTGATTTGATAATTAGATGATTAATTGAAAAAATGATTAACACTGATTATTGCACTAGGAGAAAAAGCTAGACGTAGCAACAAACAACTATAGTACACACGGATTGAAATTGAAAAACAAAAAAATATGATCTTTTTTATTATTCAAGCGAGAAAGAGGGAGTAGCCAAGAAAAAACTGTTTTTTCAAGCGGAAAGAAAGAGTTGGCAAGAATACGCAAGAAAGAAATGAAGCGGCAATTTATATGTTGAGGGAAGTTTTTTTTTAGAGGTAAATAATATTTGGCAGAGAATAATATTATTGATGGGTAGTTAAGTCTCATCTAATAATAATAAAAAAAATTAATTCGTTAACCTAGCATTACCCACCGATTTGGGGGTGAACGATTTGAGGGTGAATGGAGGAAAATGTGTTAACCTACATTAACCTAGATTCACCTACATTAACCTTAAAAAAAATAAAAAACTGGTTCCAAACGGGGTGAATGATAAATTTCACCTAGATTCACCTAGGTTCACCCCAATCCAAACGGACCATTAGTGAAAAGCTACATCCTTCCTTGGTCAAATGTCAAACAACAGAAGTTTCTTTTTTTTTTGCTAAATATTCATCATTAATAGTAACCCAAGTTTAAGGTCCCAAACCAAATTAATACAAACCAAAATATTGGCTTTAGTCAGCCATTGCAAGAACGATTAGATCCGTGGGAGTTTCTTGTGAATTCTTCTTCAATAGCATCTACAAGATTTTTGGAAAGCACCCAATTCTTGTAGTCCGCCATAAGATATTGCAAAGTCTTTGTTTTTTCTCACCCAAAATTAATTCCCAATCTTCACATCTGCTAATCGTCTGGTAGTCCTCTGCCCAAACCTGTGAGAAAAAGGAATCGGAATTGAACAAAGTTGCGAAGTTGAACAATCGAGCACATCTTCAAACCTCAACATTATCTTTCGTCTATGTTGTCAAAAGAAACTCAGCTGGCCGAGAATTGAGAAAGAATTGGGGATGGGGTTATTTTAATGGGATCATTTTTTCCACAAAATTAATAAATTACTAAATTGCCCCTGATTAGCGACCATGTGGTGTAATTAGTAGATAATTAACATTATAATTGACCAATGTATTAAATTGGAACAATTGGGATCTTCCAAAAGTTAGGTGATCAACTGGGTCTATCGCTCAAAGATAGGTGATCATCCCAGCCGCTTGCCGAAAAAAATTTAAGTACTTAATAAATTCAGATATGAATGAAATCATTAACAAAATTTTAAGTCAAAATTTGCTATTTATTTTTCTCCTCATAATGACTGAATCCCACAATTCTCTCAAAAAATCAATTTGCCCAATACTAACCTCAGAGATTACATGATTCTTTTCTCTTCAACATTTCTTCTCCAAATTATCTACTTCAATTAATGAGAATTCTAAGGAGATGTGAATACGTTGCTGCCGATGTTGCTTAACAGTTAAAAGTGCAGGAGTCAGCTTTGGATAGCTGTGTTATACGTTGTTGCCGATGTTGCTTAATAGCTAAAAGTGCATGGGTCAGCTTTGGAGAGCTGTGTTATACGTTGATGCCGATGTTGCGTGATAGATAAAGAGGCATGGGTCAGGTATGTTATACTTGGCTGGCAATTCTAAGGAGAATTCATGTTGTAGAACTTTGTACTAAAGATAGGTGCGGTTCGGCGTGAGAAATTCTATGAGGGATAGAATCGCCGTTGATGAAAATCCTGTTGGTGATGTACTGGAAAAGTTCTCGGGGAGTTCTGAAGAACTGTGGAAGGGAAGTTGCATTGGAGGTCAAGAAGGTACCCCAACTAACAAAATACGAGACTTCACTTGGTGATGAGTTGAAGACTGTGGACGAATCATCCGAGTTAGCTGACGTGGTTCACAGGCCTGTCAGAGGTATTCCCAACCTCTTGAAGATTTGCTAACTGGTGAAGGATGTTCTAATCAAACATCGAAGGTCAATGAATTGGATCAAGGAAACTTGTTAACGTGGAAAAGGAAGATGAAGAGAAAAATTCATTGATGGCTCCAAGGTATCTGAGTTGAAGACAAGGGCAGGACATGGTAATTGTATGAATGAGAGCAAAGTCCAACGGGGTAAAGGCATTGACTACTCACAATTCTCTTCGATAGTCAAGTTGGTATCATGCATGGATGTTCTGGGATTGGAGACGAAGCAACTAAAGTTGGGATCAGCTTCAGTGGGAGTTCCGGGATGGTGAGCTCAGGTGGGAGCTGCTTTAGATTGATGCTTGAAGATGGTGATCCGAAATATGTCTTCAACTGGGAGATTGTTCGGCGTGCAGGGCCGGTCTATAGATTTTCGAGGCCTAGTGCGAAAATTGAAAATGGGGCCCTTAGCAATTTTTTTTTTCGAGGATTCATTTTTATCCATTGAAATGAATATTAAAAATTACACAAAAAATATCTTAACATTATTTGATGCAAAATTGTTACACAAACGGTATCTTCGAATCCATTATCAACTAAAATATCTCCCGTTTCATGGTCAAGAGTTTCCTAAGTTCTAGGGTTGTGAAAATCAAAATGTGGAAAAGATTCATTTTTGTAAGCTAAATTTTCATTATCGAGTTCATTTGACATCATATGTTTTTATTATCAAGTTCTCTTGACACTATATTTTGATCACTTGAAAGTACATTTTTTCCCTCAAATTTTGATTTAATTGATCACTAGCTATAAGAATACTTTTAGTAAGCAGTAGTTTTGTCCATGGTTCAAAGTTCTTTTACGAATATAGTTTCGAAATTATAAAATTAAGAAACGTTTCAGAAACATTATGTGCAACGACCCACTCAGGCCCCCTGAGGTTAGACTCGATATCAACGCGGTAACAGAGTCACCACTCGATGGATGAATCGATAAACTTACGTAAAACATAGGAGAAATAATTTTAAATAGTGATCACAAGGCCCTTATACGGGCTTGACTCGATTATGACTCGAATTGACCGAACGAGCAAACTACTAACGAGTTTTAAATAAAACCCAATGAGTTATTAAACTTATATAATTTATTATTATAATTTAAATCAGAGAATTAACCCATGTTATTACATTATGGAAACATTTAAGAAACGATGTAAAAATGTAAAAAGTCAAAATAAATTATACGTATATGTTAAATTTTTTTTGAATAAACATAAATATTATTGTAGTATATATAAGTTTGAACTACTCTAAAAATAAAATAAAATATTTTGAAATCAATGCTATATATGTTAACAAATTATTAAATTTAATGGAAAATATTTACATCATTTAATATTATTTGTAAGAATATCTAAAAGTTAGATCTAAAAACAAATAGACAATTGTAACTATCTAACATGTTAAACGTGTGAGTTATATGTTATATATGTATATTGGCAAAAGGTTATGAATAATTATTTGAATCATTAATAAACTCTTTTTAAACAAATACCTTTAGTTCATATATGTCTAATAAAATTGAAAACTTGAACTTATTCTACGAAAAAAATTAATTTCGAAATACAAATATTTCGTTTTCATAATTTCAAAAATGAAAATTTTCGTATGTTTCGTAGGAAATTATGTAGAAATTTTGGGGCCCCTCTAAAACGGGGGCCTAGTGCGGTTGCGCTCCCCCGCCATGGGTAAGGGCGGTGTGAAGCCAATTTCGTAGTCTTTCTGTTAAGGAAATAATTGGGATATAAGTTATTACCTATTAGAGTTATTTCTTGAGAAATAAGTAATTACTATTAGGTAAGTAATCTGTGTGGGCTTTCTTGTAGAGAAAGTTACTCCTTTTAGGTTCCTTGTTAAGCCTATAAATAGAGGGGTATTCTATGAGTCTGAAACACAATGTAGACACATATGGAGAATCGTCCTAGGAAGAATATTAGGGCTCTAATATTCTCTTGTGTAACAATCTATATAGTGGAATCTGCAGCAGCAACATGACGTACATACGAACTTGCTTCGTGGCGGTGGCTTATGCAGTTTGTGCATGCAAGAGGAGAACAATATTCGCAAGGCTGCCTGTGGGCTGAGCGAACTAGGTTCGCATTTTACAGTCCGTTTACCGCAGTTTATTCTTTTAGTTGTCATTAGATTTCTTGATAATAACTACAAACCCCAAATTAATTATACTTTTTTTCAACTTCTAAAACCTAAAATCACATAAATCAAATTCATAATAAATTAGAACACCAATATAGACAAATCTCCACATAAATCTATATTTGAACAATAATATATACAAATCACTCAAAAACTATTTCAAAATCAAAACCAATGAAAAAATTACCAAAATTCTTAGAAAAGCAATAATTTTTCGGTTCATACCTTCTTTCAGGTTCGTCTAAATAAGAAATTTCCACCAATTTTTGTTGCTTTGTTGAATCGAGCTTTCTACTCTTAAAGAAAGAGAACTTGTTTTATGTTTTTTAGTGTGTGAACAATTAATTGAGGGGTCTAATGTGTCATGTTGATGAGGTGGCATGTTGATATTGTTGGCACCATATGCATCCCGTGTTATAACAGATCATGCCTTAATAATACTAGCCGCGGGTACACAGTCAATTAATATTTTGTTTAGTTAATATTCATATATTAAAAAAATAATGGATACAATATATTTTGTAATTGATTTACATTAAACCAGTGACAAATGCAAGTAGTTAAATGAATTAATTGATATATTTTTTAAATAAAGTTAAAAAGAAATGAGATGTAACTTTTTAAAAAAATTTATCCCATATAAGGTTCCTACCAACAACTACCAACTAAAAACAAATGGAAAGATGAAAAAAAGGAAAGAGTGTCTTGTGATTTTTTAGGCCTTAGTCATTACATATAGTATAGATTTATCTTATTAAAAATATTTAATATAGTATTATTAGTTTTGTTCGTTATATTATGAAAGTTTTAAACATTTATTACCATTGAGAACGAAAAGCTAAGATTTAAATATACCAAATATATTATTCAATGAATAAATTTTAAAAAAACTAATCATGATGAATAGGGACAAAACCAGTAGAGGTAGGGGGCATGCACCCCTCTATTATTACTAACCATATGTCTCAATAAAAAAATATATATATAATTAATAATAATATTGGATAAGTATTATTTATAAAAATAAATACTTATTTATAAAAAAAAATAATAAACATATAAAAAGTATTTCAACCAAAGGGTTAGTTGAAGCATTGTAAATATTAGGAATAATTGGGTGTGATTTGTCTTCACAGGCAACAGTTGAAGCATAACATTGTGACTGTGTACCTTCAAATTGGTAACTACCACTTGATATGCTTCTTTGAGCATTTAGGCTTCACCAAAGACCCCTTTCTATTATTTGTTTATTTTTTTGAATTTTCAAGCACCATATTTTATCTAATCATGTTGTTATAGACATATATTAATAGGGTTGTAAATGAACCTGGAAGCTCGACTCGGCTCGGGTTATTTGGCTCGAAAAAGTTCTGTTCGTTGCTCGATTTGGAATAGTAAACGTATAGCCAAATCTTGAAAATCAATATTTGGCTCGATTCGCAAACGGTTCGCAAAAAGCTCGGTTCGACTCACCATGTGAAATTATGTAACAATATTGTAATATAGATTTGTATGAGAACGATTAAGCGTCACTTTCTTTGGTAGATCTAGCATATTTGGTTGATTTTGAGGTAATGATATATACTTTAATTTTACTTTTATTTTCTTTAGTAGATTTAGCATATTTAGTCGAATTTTGTTTTGTTTCATCACCTTCGAACCAAATTATTCGGCCAGTTTGACAATAGTTCGGCTAACAAATTTAGAGCCGAGCTTCTCGTTTTGATGTTCGACCATTTCGGCTCGAGGATGGTAGAGCCAAACTAGAATCTTCCGATGTTCGGTATTATTCGGTTCGTTTATAGCCCTATATATTAACATATCTAATTCAAAATAATTGTCATTTATATTTGTAGAGGCGAATATTTGATTATTCGTAATTTTATCATTAAAAAGTAAAAATTATAATTTTGCTTCATAAAAAGCAAAAATAACCACACTTTTTTAATTGGAAATAATAGTAAATAACGTTATGAAGATTATTTGTTAAGACAATATGCTTGAAAGAAATATTAAAATAATAGACGTGTAATTGAAAATATCACACAAAAGTATTGCAGGTGATCCAAACCCGATTGAGTCACGGCTTCCACAATTAATCAGAAAAATAAAGAAATGGAAAATGGGAAGAAGTACTCCATCTTCGTATTGGTGCACAATAATACCAAAGAGGCTAATTCTGGTCGGCCGCCGCGACTTCAACTCATTCGGCAGCCATGGCTCCACCTCCCACATCCGCTTCCGCCACTTTTACTCCCTCTAGGAGGCAAATTACTTCCTCAAGGTCATTCATCATGTCTCAATTATTCATAATCAACTATATTTTCATTATTTTAATTTTATTTTATATTTGTTAATTTATTTATTTTATTTCATGTTTACTAGTTATTGTAATTACTAGGTGCATAAAAAAAATTGAGTTGTTCCATAAATTTATAGGAGAAGGAGTGTGATATATGTGGAGTGGAGATAACAAAAAGTGGAGGGGCAGTGAATAACATCCTTTCAGGAGAAGTACAGCGTTTCTTCTTGGTAATGAGGTGCAATTTTTATTACCTCCATCGTAAAATATTGTCCAGTTTTCATTTTATACTTGTAGTCTTTCATTAATTTTATATATGTTGTATAATGTTTGGTGAAAAATATATCAAATGCTAGTATTTTTGGTTTGCTTTACCACTTACATGATAATTTATGTTAATTAAGGTACAAAGATCGTTAATTTTGATTAACTGAATTTTTTTTGTACGTCTACCCATTGAAGTTACTACTTCATATTACATATTCTGAGCTGATGTTTGTTGTTTTAATGATGATTTTGTTTTTAGTTTCCTGTAAATTCTTAAATATCTTTGATGGTGTTCGCTTGGTACATTTAATATGGAAGGGAGATAACCAACTCAATTTTGCCATCTAAATGTCATATTTCTTTACCCTATTTGAACTCGGATGCTATCTAAGCATTATTTGAAGATCCTTTAGGAATCCCAAACCTATGTCATCTTTACACTTATTAACTTTAATATGCAACTACCTTCAGTATATCTTAATAGTAAGTTGCTAAGTCGTGCTCGATAGCTTTGCTGTTCCTTTCTCATTCTACGACAAATGGTTTTGTTGGGGTCAGGGCTTTCAACGAAAGAGTTTGAAATTTGTGACTTCTTTGTCAACATTCCAGAATATGGGTGTGGCACTGCATCTTTGAATGTTACTGTTACTGCTTCTATTGTGGTACATCATTTTGGAGGTGACATTTATGATCATCGTTGTAGGTTGTTGTCTTTTCTTCTTCCATATCTCCCACTTATGAAACTTTGGAACAATAGTAGGTACATTATCTTAATGACATTCATAAGTGATAGTTTCCAACGAAGCTGCTATTTCGCATTTTAATAGAAGCTTTACTAGAGAAACTTATGACGTTTTGTTATTTTAATTACCTCTGCTTACCACACCAAATATGGAGGAGTTGTTACTTAATGGGTTATAAATAACTTGTACCTCCTGCACTTACATTCTACCTCAGTATACGTTATGTGCCTCCTATATGTTTTACCAAAATAAACCTGACCTCTCCTTGATTGTGATTGCTAGTCCCCCATTATAGGATTTTTAAAATCTTCCCGGGAATGATGCCTCATATGATAACAACGCTTCATGGGAAGTGGTCTCTCCTCTGAAGTAATTAGTTCATCTTGAATAGTAAGTTCTATAGTAGGAAAATGAAACCGGTTCTTGGAGGGAAGTAGGCAGAATACAAAGTACAAGGATGGGAAGTTTTCAAGTATTATTGATGGATTTGTTATTTGATAAGTAGTTTTGATATGAGAGCTCGTTCTGCATCTAAAGTATTGGATCTGATTCCACAGTTTAGGTTACCTAAATTAACATATGACACTTGAAGATTATATTATCTGGAATTGATGATTTTTGATAATGTAGTTAAGTTGAAAATCTTGAATTCTGATTCTACAGTTGTTAAAAATGTTGTTATGCTGGATTCTGATGTGCATCTGGCAAACTATGCATTTCAGTTTGGACAGAATTTTCAGAGAGAAGCCGTGAGGGGAGCAAATTTGTGGTCGCTGAAAGACCGGTAAAACAAATAGGAAGAAAATTTTGCACAGAGACTGAAGAATCAATCACGGAGGAGCGCAATCTAAAGAAAGAAAATGGGTTGAACGGTTTCTTTGATGCGAGCAGCCAAGCCAAATCTCAAACAAATCTTTTGGATGGTTTGTTTGCTGATACATGATTCAAATTTACCATAATTATCTGTTGCTATATGGTCAGTGCATGTAGTGCTGGAAACGAGTCGAGTCGGTACGGGTAGTGAAGTACCCCACCCTACTCCTTAAGATAACGAGTCGGGTAATTTTGCGTGCATAACTTTAGTATCCTTGCTCGACTCCTTATGATAACGAGTCGGATAGTAACGAGTCGGGTAGTGTAATTATTCGACTCTACTCCTTTATTACCCGGCTCCTTGAGGCAAAATGAAAAAAGAAAAATTATCGAGCGAGTCGGGTATTTTAAACGAGCACAACCTTGTACCTTTACCCTACTCCTTAACTAACGAGCGGTCTATTGAGTCGAGTACTCGAGTCGGGTGCTCGAGCGGGTAACGGGTTACCCGACTCGTTTCCAGCACTGAGTGTGAGTTTTTTTCATTAGTGGCCAGGGACGGACCCAAGGGGTGGGTTGGGGTGGGCACCGGCCCCCCCTAGGTTTTTTGGTACCGTTATATCTATATACGATTTTTTTGAATTTTTGTGATATATAAACTAAAAAGTATAAGTAAACTAAGTAGAAATCTAGATTAGTTGGTTAAAATCTTCATTTAATGGGTAGAGGTCATGGGTTCAAGCTCTCCAAGGTTTATTTTTAACATTTTTTGATACTTTAACTATTTTTTATTTGTTTTGGCCCCCCTCGTATTTTATTTTTTTCGAAATTGACCCCCTTACTTTCATCCTGGTTTCGCCCCTGTTAGTGGCAAATATTACAACCCCATAGGAGTCATGAATTGAGACAAGTTTTGTCTTCAGCTACTTTGTTAGTTTGTTAGGTAATGACTTATGAACTGTAATTGAGTTCCATTAGATCCATAGCATTTATTGAACCCCTGCTACATTTCTTCCACAAATTATGTTATATTGAAGTATTATAAACAAGTCACCTCTTGACTTTTGTCACAAAAATATTCATAAAAAAGTATAAGTAAAATCTAGGCAAATGTATTTAATTTCTGCTTGATTACTGCTCTTTGGTAAAAGAGGTCCTCGTTCAATTCCAGTGTTATATGAATATTATACTAGCATTGGGTTTTGTTCAATAGTTTGATACGAGTAATTGTCAACAAAACAACATATTAAAAACATCCCCTCTACACTCAAGAATTAAATTTTTTGATCCTTTTCAAAAGGAGAACAAAACATAAGTCAAAAGTCTCTCTATAAACCTTCCTGAGAATGAAATATTATTGGCACTGAACAAAATACTCAACGGATTAGAAGATTCATCAGTTTACTAAATGTAATTGGAAATGTAAGGACGGAAAAAGAAGATGACAAAAAATATGCAACAGATCATTAGTTTCCTTATTCCACGGCGCATTCTTTGTTTGTGTTGTAGAGTTTGCAGAGGAACATATCAGAACCATCCACATAATATTCGTCCAGCCACCACTTCGTCTCTCCAGAGCTTTGGCCTACGAAAAATAGGTGCCTCTTGTGACCAACTACTTGGTCATCCTTCTTTACTTCTTTAGTTGTTTTATTCTTCCAGTAGCCATTGCCTCCCCCTCTTATAGCCCTCTTGTATTTATTTCCTGTCTTCTGGGCTTCTGTAAAAAGATAGCATGCATCCTCTGTTCTGTATTGAAGAGTACGAAACCAGTAGTCCGGGCTCTGGTCCAAGAAGGAAACTTCATTTATTATACATCCATATGCAGGATGGAGGCCGTTTATCCTCTTGACCAAATAATCAACAAGTAGCTCGCTATCTCTTGGGAGGAATCTGTAGCCGGATGGAATTGGAACGATAACTGGGGGTGGATTCGTGGTGGCTTGATTAGACGCTACAGGTTGCTGGGCTCTATAGAATCTATTCTCTAACTTGAACAAGGCCCAGGTAGGCGTCATCTTGCTACGACTTCCAGGGCGGCCGAAGTAGTATTGCGTCATATCGAAGTATGTCGGGGTAGAAGGAGTTGTTCCCAAACGAAATTCTAGAAAGCAGATATTGCCGTCATCGGTACATTTCTTGTTTGTGACTTTCCATTCACCAGCCTCACCAATTTGTATAGATTCCCTTTTTTTTAGTTCGGAATCCACTTCTGAAAAGAAAAACCAGGCTTTTCCCTGGGTTTTACCCTCATATTCAACTGTAAAATATACAAGATAATTAATCGAAATTGTCATACAACATGCAAATTCAATGTAAAAAATACAAGATAATTAATCGAGATTGTCATACAGGATGCAAATTCAAATGAAACTTTCCCCATACTCTAATAAAAGCTTCACTCTCCATAACGGGCTAACAGCTTTGTTTTTTGGTAAAAAATGTACTCATCAATACAATTTAAACTTTCTCGTATCTAACAAATATCTGAAGGAATCAAAGCTTCAGCTCTATGCAACAACACAAGGTCTAACACACAATACCCAATATGCTTCGAGTTATTTTAATGAAGCTCCATGATCTACAATTTCCTTAATTTTAGGAAAAATTATAAATAAAAATTTGTTCAAAATTACTTTTATATAAATTAATTTAAATATAAATTTAACTAAATACTTTTACATGACACAATATTAACGATTATTTTTTATAATTTTTTATTAATTAATGATTATTATTAGGATGCACAAGCATCGATTGTGCCAAAAATACTACTTATATGTAATTGGGGAAGGGGGAATTAGTTTTTTTTTTATGAAGCCCCATGTTCCATTTTTCCTAGATTTTAGCTAACTACCCATCATATTAATTTTTTTCACTTTTTTCGATTATACAAAAAAATAATATGAATTTTTTTAATATTTTTTATCATATATAAATATAAATTAAAAAGACCTTCCATTTAATATCCATATTTAGTACTCCTACATTAATTTGTATTTTAAAAATTCAACTATATCTTAGATTTTTGGTGAGATATTTGAATTTTTTTCTTTATGTTTTTTGTATGTAATAATATTTTTGTATATATATATATATATATATATATATATATATATATTTTATCTTTTTGTGCATGAGCAACGAATAAACACAATATTAAATTTCGCATATACATTGACAATGCATCGATTTTACTAATTTTCATAGTTCATAAAGAATACTTTATCATTAAAATTTTGTATAAAAATTAATCTAAATTATATATATCGTAAATCGGATGAACAAATTTGCATAGGCTAGACTGTGTACAAACAACTAGTTTATATAAGTGATGATAAAACTTACGAATCATTTGTTCTGGCGTAAGAAGATTCCACTTAATATCTTTAACTGCAACATTGCATGGAAGTGGCTCATTATTAACTTTCTTTCTTAAGTAATCGACGAATAACTCTTTGTCAGTGGGGCTAAACACAAATCCAGTTGGGTATGACATGGTGTTGAGGATTTTTGGACGATGATGATGTTGTGGTGAATTGGTGATGTTGTGGTGAATTGAGACAAGAATAGAGAATTTATTGTTTCTTGCAGAATTGCATTAAATATATTATCTACATGCAACTCTAGAGCCCGGTTTTGGTGTATTAAGGTATTTTTTGTTAACATATTTTTCGTTAATGTTACCATATTTTTTGTTAACATATTTTTTTTGTTAAAAAATTATTTTATTAACAAAATATTTTTTTTGATTTGATTAGTAAACTCTTTTCTTTAACAAAAAATATGTTAGCAAAAAATATCTTGATGCATCGAAACGAGCTCTAGGGTTGCATGCAGATAATATATTTAATGCAATTCTCCAAGAAACAATAAATTCTCTATTCTTGTCCTAATTCACCACAACATCATCATCGTCCAAAAATCCTCAACACCATGTCATACTCAACTTGGTTTGTGTTTAGTCTCACTGATAAAGAGTTATTCGTCGATTACTTGAAAAACAAAGTTAATAATGAGCCACTTCCATGGAATGTTGTAGTTAAAGATATTAAATGGAATCTTTTTACGCCAAAACAAATGATTCGTAAGTTTTATCATCATTTATATAAACTAGTTGTTTATACACACTCTAGCCTATGCAAATTTGTTCATCAGATTTACGATATATATAATTTAGATTAATTTTTATACAAAAATCTAATGATAAAGTATTCTTTATGAACTATGAAAATTAGTAAAATTGATGCATTGTCAATGTATATGCGAATTTTAATATTTTGTTAATTCGTTCCTCATGCACAATAAGATAAAATATATATATACAAAAATATTATTACATACAAAAAACACAATGTAAAAAATTCAAATATCTCACCAAAAATCTAAGATACTATTTAAAATATTAACTGGGACCAATAAGCAATGTTTGTCATATTTATGCACCAATAATGTATTACATTGTAATACTACTATTTTTTAAGACTAATCAATTTGCTCGAGATTATTATAATTACTGGACCTTTTTCTAAGATAATTCTATAAGTCAAAGTGTAAAATAACTTGTGTGCACAAATGAGCGGAAATGCTAAGCTGAGTCCATAGTCACATACATACTATATATACACATGCATTAATAGATGAAATAGATAGTTAAAACTTTCAGTGTAAATAAGTAGCTTTATCAGGCTTGAACTAAAAAGTGTCCACAACTTCATTTAAATACACAATCTCAGACAGAATAATCAGGAACCAAAGATAGCAGCTACCGAATGACATAACAAACTTTACACCACATCATTCTTTCTAAGCACATCGTTGGGAGGAAAAAATAAATGTAAATGTTGTTACGTTCTGTTTTAGGTATCTT
Organism: Echium plantagineum; assembly: GCA_003412495.2. Taxonomy (NCBI): domain Eukaryota; kingdom Viridiplantae; phylum Streptophyta; class Magnoliopsida; order Boraginales; family Boraginaceae; genus Echium; species Echium plantagineum. Next base: position 7,651,072 of record CM016561.1, read on the forward strand.
AAGTCTGCCCTCGATGATAGCGTTAGAACCTCTCTTACTCGAACGAGAAAATTAAATACCAACCATGCTATTGAATACAATGAAAAGAGCCTAATCTATAAGGGTAGGGCTATAAATGAGTAACACTATCAAAGGTTTCTTGTGTTTCAGAATTAACTAACACATAATTAACAAACATAACCAAATCCGAGTTTGCATTATCATGGGCACCGTCATTCAGCACTCCAGTGGATGGGGTCGTTAGAAACCTCTTTGGATTTAATTATTCTGAATGCTGAAACTGCAGGACTGAAATTGCAGGTTAAAACAAGAAAAGGAAGTTGACCATCGATGACTTAGTTAACTCACGCTAATGACTGCATTTGTTCTGCAAAAAGATCCATATTAAAAATCAATCTAATTGTTTCTCTGCAAGTCATCCCTTTTTATTCTAATACAGATTGTTCTAACAAAAAACTATCAAAAGATCACTACACGAGTATAATTTCCTTATTTTACTTTACTTCTATTGTAAGATTATAAATGAAAAGGCACAGTAGAATAGTGAACATTTTGCAAACAAGAGCACTACGATCTAAATATTTTACTGCAAGAAAGCTAATTTACTGAAAAATATTTTAATAGACGAGTCCAGCTTGGGGACTTACAGGTCTCCTAACAACATCTTGCAAACAAGAGCACTACGATGATCTAGAATAGACACTATACATTTTATCCATCCCGGATTAGTTCAGCACTTATGTCCACAAGTACGATCCTTACATACATGAGTATATTAAGCCGGGAAAATTACCAAGTACACTAGTTAAATGATTCTAAGACCCTTTTCTATACGCCATATCTCTAGGAACAACTGCAAACAAGTCTAAGCGTTTGAGAACAACCAAATCAAGTCTTATCCCACTAAGTGGGGCTATGAGTCTGACAATGCTTTCGGAAAACACAAATTAATGTGGTATGACGATAAAGTTAGTAATAAACATCCTGCAATTATTCATAAACTCTCACAAGATAAAAGTAATGAAGTGTCTCCAATATCCTGTTACAATTCCTACTACATATCTCATCACTTGAAACACAATAAAGGCTTAAGATACGAGTCGAGCTTGGGGACTTACAGGTCTCCTAACAGCAATTAGCAAAGATTGAGGCTTTAGTGCAACACTACGCTTTGAAGAGTAAGGTTCAAAGACTAGGTGGCTGGGTTGCCACCTATTAGACGATGAAGCCACCTCACTGCCACCTTGTTCACTAATTCTACTACCTCCATTTTCGATCACCTTTGAGATAACAAATTATTTTTTCCCCTTCTTTTCATAGAATTGGCAAAATATGAACAACAATTAAGTTAAAAACCCCAACTGATTTACTGCATTATTCTTCCAGCAAATTCAAAAAAACCCACCAGAAGAATACAATCCCATCCTCATACAACAAATCAACCCCCCCCCCCCCCCCCTCCCCCCCTCCCCCTCAATGAAAAACTACCAAATTCCCAATTCTTCTCATAAAGTCCAAAATAAACAATAAATTGGGCAATAGTCAAAGAAAAAAGAAGTGAACAAAAAATAGAATGAAAGTGCATGTACCACATTGGTCAACCAAATCCTTGTGAACCAATATATCAACTACCCAATTATGATAATTCAACCAAATAGTATATTACTCCCTCATTTCTTAAAAGATTGTCACATTTTGACTTTTGTTAGTCAAATATTACAAAATTTGATCATGAATTCCCATTAAACGATAAGAAATAACATAGTCTTGTGGGACCTTGTTAGATTCGTTTCAATATATATTTTTGAAATATTAACTTTTTATAATTTGTTCGCATGTAGAATAATAGTTATTTATGTTTTAAATTGTGTTTTGTTGACCACCAAAAGTCAAAATGTGACAATCTCTTAGGGACGGAAGGAGTACTATATAATCAAGGTGCATAAATAAATGTAATAAAATTGTTGACAAACGATTTGTGATATAGGCTACTAAATGTTGTACATTGTGCTTCAGAATTTGTTCCACGCGAAGGCAGAGATTGAAACTATTGTGGCATCTGCTGCTCAACTTGTCCTTAATAAAATTGAAGAGTTCAAATTTAATAAAGAGTTCTAAGTTAATAACGAGTTCAAAGTTAGTATATATGTGCTATTCATCTATTTTCTCGCCATTATTATTTATTTATTTTAATAACTAACAGTTTTGAATTCAATATCTTTACTAATAAAACACCTAATGAATTAGAAAATCCAATGAAAGTGTATTAGTCTTCGAATATATGAGAATCAGGTGAAAACTGAATTTCTAACACTCGGGCAGATTCCACGTGATACTCTCTACTATGAATGAACTTTGATCTTGCCATTATTATTATTTTATATTGTAAACGCAATTGGTAGAGCTTATTTAATTATGTCCTATGAATATAAGTGTTTTCTTGTATTTCTGGTATCTAATTTCTTAATCTTTATATAATTTTTATTGTAGTTATAAATATCTGTATAACAAAGGGACAATATATTAAAGGTTTATGCATCTTATTGAACTCTTTGGATTTGGTTAAATTTCAAATAGATCCTTGATAAAAGTATAAAGAGGACACTTCTAAAAATGTTAGTATAGACTATAGAGCACTCCAACATACATGGGAAATCGCAAAGATAGACAATAAAATGTAAAATCTTAGACATACAAAGTACAAAGGATATAACAAAAAGAACATTCTTATTAGTCAAACATAAAGAGCATATTCAGTGTTCCTTACCGTCATCACACACAAGACAAAGCGAGTTAAACTAACAACATTACAAATAATGATGGATACAAAGTTAAGATGAAATAAGATGAAGAGCACTCACGATACTATTCAATATGATCACACATAAGGACTTGTCTAATGCTATCAACTTTTTTAGTAAAGGTAAAACAATATTTTTCATGAAAAATATGGTATTTTCAAATTAATTTTTCTTTCAAGTTTGATAAATAATAGGCGTTGATCAGTGGCGGACCTATTAAGGTTCATCGTTGGGCACTCGAACAAGCTTTTTTTTTTGAAAGAAAAGTATATATGTATAAAGGAAAAATTAATGTAAAAGTTAGTAATTAAAATTATATTTTGAATATATTTAAGTATTTTGAACAGACATTTTGAAAATTAAGATAATTTTGAACAGATACTTTTATATACCTAAATTCGCCACTAATCCGCCACTAAGGTTAATTATAGTATTTTACAAAATTTCTCACCTATGAAGCAATTATCACCACTAACTTCGATTTTGTTCAAGTGTCCATCACTTATATTTTTTATTGTGCTAGAGAATACTAGAAAGTTGAAGAAGCAGCCAAAAGGAAGTTTTGGATATTATTAGTAAAATTAGCACCTTTGGTAGGTGGTAACAGTACTGCTCATTAACAATTCCACACAATCATGGTTACCTCCATTATGACATTATCTTCTTGGATTTCATCACCTAAGTTCCACCTCTTGCATGCCCACACCTGCTACTTGCCCAGTAATTTACGAGGACGATCCATCAAATCAAAAATTTATGCACCTCCAACTTTGTGATAGAGCTTGAGGACGCCCCTAAAACATTTATAATGTCATTATAAATATACAACCAAAATTGTCAAATCTAGAAAAATGCATGCCCAGTCTAGCTAAGAATAATGTTATACCATCGATCCCCATATAAACCCCATTATTGACTAATTCTCGATCCTATTTCAATTTTATAAATATTTTGTATGATAAGTATCAATTAATATCATCAAATATATTTACATATATAGACTTTACAAAGACGGATTTGTTACCGTTCTATTAAAAAAAATTACTGTATTAAAATTTCTCTTAAGGCATAAATTACACGATTAATCCTTACACTGATATATAGATTACTATGATAGTTATTGAGAGAAATCTTAGTTGAAAAAACTTATTAGGATCATAACTTTCTACTTGCATAAATGTATTATTTTATAGCGTAAAAGTAACTTGATTTAGGTTTGATTAAGATGAAAAAATAGTATGACATAAGAATGTTGTACTCTCTCCGTCCCTAAAAGATTGTCACATTTTGACTTTTGTGGTCAATTACAACAAAATTTGATCACGAATTCTCACTAAACGAAAAGAAATAATATAGTCTTGTGGGACCTTGTAAGATTCGTCTCAATATATATTTTTGAAATATCAACTTATTATAATTTTTTTTGCATTTAGAATAAGAGATATTTATATTTTAAATCGTGTTTTATTGACCACCAAAAATCAAATGTGACAATCATTTAGGGACGGAGGGAGTATTTATTAATTAATCACAAATTATATATTATAAATATGTCATTTCGTACAAATAAGTAGTACAAATATTGTATTAAAAAGTTATATTTATTCATTAATTGCAAATTACATACTCCCTCCGTCCCTAAATGATTGGTACATTTTGACTTTACATGGTCAAATTTTAAAAACTTTGATCAATAACTCTCATTAATCAATAAAGAATAATATAGCCATATAATATCTTGTTAGATTCGTCTCAATATATATTTTTGAACTATCAACTTTTTATAATTTTTTCATATATAAAATAGGAGATATTTATGTTAGAAATCATGTTTTATTGGCATGAAAAGTCAAAATGTACCAATCATTTAGGACGGAGGAAGTATAATTTAAATATGATGAATAAATTAGCGCAAATTTCAAGTTGTCTTTAAAACGAAAATTGGAATTTAGATTTTTTTTTTTTTTCTGTTTTGTGTAAAGTCCGTCCCAATATTACCGACTAACATAATATACGTGATATTAGTACCACCGATTGGTTCCCTTCATAAAATAATAAAATTACTTATGGATTAATAAAATGAAATTAAACCAAACCAATTGGGAAATCAATAATCCACGTATCACAAAACATATTTCTTACCAATTTCATTTGATACACAGCCTACATAAACCCAAGATTTTGCCTACCTATTGTCCTCTGTTTTCCGGACACCAACTTCTCTCTGTCTCTCAGACGTATAACAGTTTACATGTTACAATTATTATTATCTCAAAATAACCATTAATTCCTCTATTTATGTATATACTTATCTCTCATACTAAAACCATGTTGTTCATGTACATGCTCTAGTAACATAGCTGGGTTACGTAGGTTTACAATTCATTGAATTTAGGGAGTGTTTGTAAGGAAAGAATTAAAGATGCTGAAGGTCGGCTGTAGTTGGAGATCATGGTCGAGGAAGGTGGTGCATGACAACTATCCGGCGGATGAGGTGGTGGCGGGCGGTGAGGAGATGTTGAGGGAGAGAGGGTGGGAGAATATGCCAGCAGAGTTGTTAAGAGAGATATGTAGGAGAGTGGAAGAAGATGAAAACAGATGGCCATTTAGGAAAACTGTGGTGGCTTGTGCTGGTGTGTGTAGAAGCTGGAGGGAAGCTATGAAGGATGTTGTTTTGACTCCTCAGATTTCTGGGAGACTCACTTTTCCTCTATCACTTAAACAGGTCATCCTCATTTTTCTTGTAAACAAAATACGTCTCCATGTTTCAAAACGATTGTCCAGTTTTAGATTTCATGTTAGAGGTGATTAATCAAACTCGAATCGAGTAGTCGATGATTGCTATGTGTTTGCCTTGTTGGTGGTTGTCAATGGTGTTAGGCCGACTTTAATGTCAGTTGGTTCTCCTGTCTCATTCTCTTTGTTTTTTAGCTTAGCAAGCAAAAGGAAAATTTTATAGTTGAGTTGTCTTTTGGATTCTGCTTTTGTGATTATTGTTGCTGAATTTTCTAATCATTTAACCCTTTGAGTGGAACTTTGAATTTTCTAAGGGCAAGTGGCCAAACCAAGAAATTGAGTGTGGAGTATCGTTTTCAATAGTTCACTTTCCATGTTATTAAATTGCAGCCTGGTCCGAGGAACTCTCTTCTCCAATGTTATATAAAGCGGAACAGCTCAACTCAAACATTTCATCTTTACCTTAATTTGAGTCTAGGTAGTATAATTGGCCTTCAATCTTTTATCGCATGTTTTATGAAGTAATATACATGTTTATCTTGTGTACTCAATATCTCTGTGGCAGCATTGGCCGACGATGGGAAGTTTCTTCTTGCTGCACGGAGGTTTAGGCGACCAACCTGCACAGACTATATTATCTCCCTACGTTCTATTGATCTATTTAAAGGAAATAGTTGTTATGTAGGGAAATTGAGGTGTGGCTCAAATTGATCTTTTCTTGCAAATTGTTTATCCTCGGTTGATGACCTAAGCTCTAATCATGTTTATTTGTTCTCTCTTCGTCTGTGTTCTTTTTTCAAAGGTCAAATTTTCTTGGCACCAAATTTGATGTATATGATTCTAAGCCTCCTCATGCTGAAGATAAAACGGTTAAAAGTCGCTCCATTAGGCTGCCTGGATCTAATCAGATTTCTCCCAGAGTTCCTTGTGGCAACTATCCAGTTGCACATGTTTCATATGAATTAAATATGCTGACAACGAGGTCAGTGTAGAACTAATATGGTAGTTTGTATTGCAGATATCCTCTTTTCCTTAGAATTCATCTGGTATTTTAAACTTCTGTTATGACGGACGAAAATATTATCCAAAACAGACCCCTGTTACTACAGGGTAAAGCTGTGTACGTCTAACCTCCCCTTACCCCGCTAAGGCGTAAGCCTCTTCAGAGGCATTGGTGTTGATGTTGATGCACATAAATATGTTGTTGACGTCTATGCAAAAGAGAGGGAGGCAGATGCGTGTATGTGCTAAGAGATGAGGATGCATAAAACAGGATGCATAAAACAATTTTTTTATTACCATCTTTATTATGCTCTCTAATGGAAAGGAGAAAGTTCTTAATCCTTTATGTAACTTCTCAGGGGTCCAAGAAAAATGATATGTGTACTAGATTCTGTTCCAGTTTCTGCTATACAACCTGGGGGTGTAGCACCCACACAGATGGATATCCCAATAAATGATATTGGTTCCTCCCAGTCGATCCCCTTCTTCCGAAGTACGTCAACTCATTGGGAAAAACCCTCCAGAGCTGGAGATACCAATCACGGAGAAAAACCGCTAATTTTGAGAAACAAGGTCCCAAGATGGCATCAGCAGCTCCAATGCTGGTGTTTAAATTTTTATGGCAGAGTAACAGTTGCTTCAGTAAAGAACTTTCAGTTGGTAGCTTCTTCGGAGAACGGTGAGAGTGGAGCCGATGAGAAAATCATCCTTCAGTTTGGCAAAGTAGGGAACGACGTATTCACAATGGACTATTCTTACCCTTTATCTGCTTTCCAGGCATTTGCAATTTGCCTTAGCAGCTTTGACACCAAAATTGCATGTGAATGAGAATGTATCATCTAAAGCCTAGTTCATTCAAATGGATATTTGTACATACCTATTCATACATCAAACAATATGCCTCGCATTGTGAATTATGTGAGTTATTTGTTTTTTACTAAATCACGGAGATAAAAACTATCAGAAGTATAAATCGTATCACCCTATAACAATCGTAGGCTACAAATGAAAAAATCCATCAGAGTTGGAATTTCTAGATTACATTTTGTTACTATGATCACTTCTGCAGACTAGGAGATAAAAAAACAATCCAATGAGTTTAAAATCATTTGACACTTGAGATAAAAAAAACATTTGAATGTATAGAATATCTTTGTGTCCGTTACGTAGTACATAAGATTCCTATGTCAAAAGATTTGTTGAAGTATATACAACACGAAATTCAGCAAAAATGCATTAGCAATAAACTGCTAAAAACAAAACCAATCAGCAGATGTCCATAATTCTTGAATTCAATCCTAACTAGCCTTATCCTTTTCTATAATGAAATAACTTAATCATGTAACTTAGCTGAGGTTTCTGAATCCAAATCGAATGAGTTTGTACGTATATTATGGTGGGTTTCAAGATGGGATGATCTTTTCAGAATAGGAGGTCTTCTAGGATACTTCCCCTTGCTTTGCATGATGCCTTCGTCTCCTTGTAACATAGCCGCAGCCTGTTAAGATATTATTAGGCGTAAACACAATAATATTAGCCTTAGATCTTGATTCAATTCTCAGAAAGTTGGGGACAAGACTTCTTGTTGTAGAACTGTGACTCTGAACTTACCTTGCTCATTCGAGGCCTTTCAGTTGGCGTCTGATGTATGCATACCATAGCAACGTTGATCATCCTGTTTGCTTGATCCACGTCATAGTTACTTGCAAGGCATGGATCAATTAGCTGCTCTACATCTTTGTTGATCAACAAGGGTTTAGCCTGCAAGAAAGTTAGTCCCCAAAATACATCAACTGTAAAGAAGCAGTCTTGAAATGTAACGGAACTATTGAACAAAATGTCCTCGGTATATGTCAACATACCCACATTACAACACTATTATGAGACTCATCGATAGCTGGGCGCCCTGACAGTATCTCTAATAACACCACTCCGTAGGAATACACATCAGTTTTCTCATCCACAAAACCATGCAAGAAATACTCAGGTGGAAGATACCTGAACATAATATATATAATAATAAAGGAAAAATCAAGAAAGTTAGCGACAAAATTAAATAAAAAATTATGAAAAAATTTAGTGATCGTCATATTATTATCCACAACAGAACTCACCCGAAAGTGCCTTCGTACTGGGACACGGTGAGATGAGTCCACTGCTCAGGGAGCCATTTTGCTAACCCAAAATCACATATCTACAATAGCATTGACAATATTCATGAACAATTATGTGATAACTTGTGTCATCTTTGTTAATATGCATGATCAATAGCATACCTGAGCCTCAAGATTTTCAGTTAGCAAAATATTCGCAGATTTGATATCTCTATGAATAATTCTTCTTTGACAACCTTCATGAAGATATGCTAGTCCAAAGGCAATACCAAGTGCTATTTGGTACCTACAATTCCAAGATAGTTTCTCCTTCTGCCCTGAATATTAGAAAGATGGCAAATCAGCACTTCCATTAGCAATTTGGTTCCCGTTTTCAGAAATTAAACCAAATCAAACCTAGTCTTATCCCATTAAGGACAACAGACTATCTGAATATAATGTCTCCAATCAACCCTGTTTTTGGTCTCCGTTTTCACACATATCTTAACTACCGTAATGTTACTTAGGTAACGGTGAGACTCAAAACAAGCGTTGTACAATTCTGCAATGGTTGTGTTATATAATACAGAGTGCTTTTGCAGCAAAGGTTGTGGCCAAATACTTAGTGCAACATCTTCTACCAAACTAGAATATCTTAGGAAATTGAAATACCTTTTAACATACACTCCAAGCTCCCATGAGGAGACAAAGGAAGAACAAGATGCATTCCATCTTCAACGCCATACCCAATAACACTCGCTATATTTGGATGATTCACATGAACTAAAATTCCCAGCTCGGATAAGTAATCCGACGTGGTCTCCTCCTGCGATCCTCTCAACTTCTTAACAGCAACTATTTGCCCACTACTAAGAGTCCCTTTGTAAATAGAAGAGTAACCTCCTTCCCCTATTAAATTCACTATTCGAATACGAAACATCAATGTGAGTTAATTATCATCATCTTGGTATATATATAAAGTCGAATTGTTGGCATATATACCTTCACTAAAATCGTCAGTTGCATTTTTGAGTTCAGAGAGGGTGAAATTCTTCCATGATGACTGAAAACAGTAAGAGAAGTCAGATTCTAGATCTCCTTCCATTTGAGGAGGGATATTTGGCATACTTTTTCTTTCATCACTCCTTCTTGAATGCTTCTTGATAAAACTTTTCTTGAAGGAATTTATTGTATTAGGCATAGTTTGGTTAAACGTTTTGTGAAAGCTTGTTGTTGGTCCTTTTTTAAGCTTCTTGATTAATCCTACAAACTTGTCTCTTTTTTCTTGAGAAGTAAGATCAAAATCTGAAATGCTGGTTCTTGAGGATATTGTTTCATCCTCAGACTCATAATCATGAACTTGTCTGATCGGGAACTCCTCATACGGTTTTTCCTCCTCAAAACTCAAACAACGCAACTCTACCAACATCACAATATATACAACATATCATAAGAAAATTACATTTATGAATTATCCCGAATATAGATCGTCTGTCACATTTTCGTAGAATCACGACATTTGACGTGATCTTAAGAAAGTGTGACAAACGATTTAATGTCGGAGTAACTGGTGAAGTCATTAAAGATAAAAATTATTTACCATCAGGAGAGATAGATATCGAGGAAAGTGGAAACAATACTTTGTCCCCTACTGAAAAGAATTGTTCCTCTGAATTGCCTTCAATACTGATGACGGCGTCGTCACTATCAAAATATATCTAATTTATCATCAATTTTATATTGTTTACAACATTATCTAAATAATCATTACCATACAAATTATATATGTTAAATGTCGATTTGAATACTCGGATAGAGACTAATATCGATCTACATAAATGTTTATCGCCTTAATAAAAAAACCAATATATGGCTATGCAACATTATCGATCAATATGTGTATAACGTTCGGAATTAGATCTCCAAACGAGCGTCGCTTAATATATATAAAAACTCGAGTACTGAGTAATAATTATTACCGTGATGGGGAAGCTGATAATGATGATGAAGCAGATGATCGCCTGGAATGATCTTGTTTCTTTTCTTCACCAGAATACGTTCTATATAATTTAGGGCTGTCGTCATGACTATTCACCTTTTCGTGTTTGGCACCGGCGGCCGAGCGACGTATAGTTGAGGGCTCAAGACGAACCTTCCCCCATGATATCCGCATTATTATTATTAATACTATTACTAACGTTACTGGATTATTAATTTGGGAAGCGCCTGAGGAAAGAAATAATCAAATATTTTTTCCTCAAGCAGCAATCGTCAATTGTCCCAAAATGAGTGTCGTCTATCTTCAGAACCAATTCAAATAAAACACAGGCAATAAGTAGAGAATGAAATTGAATGTGTATAGATATATCTGCAATTGATGATGAGGAGAAGGTTGCATGCATGAAGATATATTATTATATGGATCAAAATGGAATATTATGCTTCATTATCGCCACGTGTGATGATAAATCACGGGACATTACCACACGAATTTCGTTCATGGATATATTATACTCGCATAATCATTATAGGTTTATCTTTTTCGATTCACTCGTTTATATTTTTAATTCAAAAATTAATTAAATATAATGTTCTATAGAAAAGGAATTGGTGGTTCTCAATAATCAGTAATTAAAATACTTACGTACTTCATTTTCACAAGTATCATCATCGATCTAACAGGGATATATTCATCAACTTTATTTTAACGAGCGTTTTCATTATATTTTTATGTCGAAACTAAAGCCTTGAACTCAAGTTTTTTATTGCATATTACAATAGTATAAAAATTGATATCATTAGAGTTGTTTTCAAAATATTTTTCTAATATTGTCTTTTGTAGTGTAGATTTTTTTTTCATTTAAAATCTTATATACTAACAAAAGATTCATAAGTATAAATTACAATAATATAGTAGATGGAGTATAATATTATGTTCTTTTTAATCTATGCATTGCAATTTAATCCCACATAATACCATTGTTGGCAGAGATTTGGAGATAGTCTAGGAATTGAAGCGACCCAAACATTGTAATACATACTGTCCCTGAACATGGACGGTAAAAATAGAAACGAATGCGTAACATTTGTCATATACATAGGTTCGAAGTTCAACATTTACTATACGACTTTTTGTGTAGCGATTCGTAACAATTTAACTATCGTATGAGACAAAAAAACGATAATTATTTCTTAATAGATTCAATCTCTTTATTAATCATCAAATCAGTGTAGAAAGTTATGGTACTATTAAATTTCCTTCTATTAAGATTTCTCTGAAAAACTATCATGGTGATCTATATACATTAGTGTAGGAATTCATTGTGTAATTTATGTATTAAGAGAAATCTTAACTGAAAAATTCTTAATAGAACCGTGACCGGCCGCAAATCATTACTCTCAAATCGTGTTGTAATGTTAATATAAATTGGTTTTAAATATTATATTATAATTTAATTTTATATTATTGATTCACCTAGTTAAACCTATATATTATTGATTCACCTAGTTAAACCTATTAAATTTAAATTTATTACAATCCATTACCCTCACCCAAAATTCATCCTAATTTAAACCTATTAGAATGGAAGGAGTATATATATTTATGAATAAAAAGGAAGAGAAAAATAAATAAACGAACTAGTGTATATTATATTATCATTATATATATTAGGACTTTCCAACTCCATGAGTGAACCAAAACATACGATATCCAACAACAAAGAGGAAGACGACCAAACATTATTTTCACATTTTCGATCTCCTTTAATTTCTTTCTTTCTTTTCCTACTTTTTAGGTCTCAAACGTATAAAATACACAACTTTTAGTAACTCTTTTTCCATTCGAGGAAGAGGAGTAGAAAATCAAATTATAAAAATTGGGAAAACTCAATTTGCTCTTCATCCTCCATTCTTTAATTAAATTTCCATTCAATTGATCACATTCTTTAATTAAATTCTTATAGCATAAATTGTCCAATTTCCTATTAGATACAATTCTAGGCTTTTATTCTTGAATTAATTAATGTACATAACCTTAACTTCCATGCAAAATGGGCACGGAAATATTGAGACCCCAAGATTGTTTAGCTCCAAGATTCCGAGTTCCTCCTCCTTCATTTCATCATCGCCGGAAAAATTACCCCACAGCCGGAAATAACACCTACAGCTACCGGAAGCCGATCGAGGTCCGAACAGACCAAAACAAAAGACCCCATCAAAAGAGATTTTCCGTGGACTTTAGAGAACATACCCAAAACAATTATTATTGTGATAATAATTTTTCCATGCAGAACGTGAGCATTATGAGAAGAGGGCAATCGTTGGATTGCTTAAATAATAAGGACGCAATGTATGCTGGTTCGGCTTTCTCCGTTTCTCCACCTCCGAGTGATCTTCCTTTGCCTACCTTCTCCAAGAAACTCTCATCTCAATCTCATGACTATGCAACACGAGACCTCAGGCGGTTGCTTAGACTCGAATGACATTTTCATTCGAGTCGTTTAATCAAATGTACGTATATGATTAAATGTTTAATTGGTACGCCTTTTGATTCGCTCGTGCAACTCATATTTCAAGTTCTACAAGTTTCTCCCTCGAGTTTTTTGGTATAGGGTTGAATGGTGTGGAAGTTTGATGAGAGTTAGCAATTATATATAGTGAATTATATCTAAGGTTGTACTTTTTTTATTTTTTTAATCTTTCTTTTTAAATTATTATATATTTGATTTATATATGTCAGAAATGTAACAATGTAAGTTATGATGCATGATGGGGTTGAAAAATGATTTGGATGGTATGATTATGAGGTGGGTTGTGAGATGGCGATGAAGTATTTAATGTAATGAGAATGTGAAGTTGCTCTGTTTGATTGAAGAAGATGATATTTTAGCAGTATGAAAGAGAGCATTAATTGTAATAGTACTTAAGACCGATATTATTCTTCATGTATAATTCAGAAATATAATAGCAAAGAAGGCAAATATTAGGTGATAAATTTCTCTAATTTATTTTCTTCTTTTTACCATTCGTTCTCAAATCTCAGCAATTTGCACTTCCTTTTAATTGAATTAGTTTGAAATATATAACTTCCCCTTGTTAGTTGTTACTATTCGATTCCTCATATCCTATTTATTAGGCAGGAGATACTTACAACCTATGTTTATGAGAGTTAATCGAATAGCCTAATGGAAAAGCTCTTGCGAGTGACCAGAAGGTCCTGGATTCGAAATTCAAAAAAAAACATGTTTATGAAACTTATTGGCTAGTGTTTTGAAATCTCTTATCTTATCTAATAACATGGCATCTTGAATTTTGATGTAGGAGAGAAAATTGTTGAAATGGTCCTCGATAGTGGGATTGGATTGCACTTTGATCCTCAATAGTTACATGATTGCACTTTAGTCCCCGAAAATAGTCAAAAAGTTGCATAGGTTTAAGTGTTAAAATTTGGGTTAAAATACAATTTTTAACAATTAAAATTGTTTTTTACCTTAATTGGCACCAAAATGAAACTCTGCAATCCCCTCCTACCAAAAGTCCCTTGCTTCTTCACTTTTTAGCCCAATTAAAATTGCTTGCTTTTACCACAATTGAAGAAGAAAGGGACTTTTGGCGTAAGGGGGGTTGGGGAGTTTCATTTTGACACTAATTGGGGGCAAAAAGCAATTGTAGTTATGAAAATTTGTATTTTAACCCCAATTTTAACTCCTAAACATCAGATGTTCACGAAAAAATTGACGTGGGGACTAAAGTGCAACCTTTTGGCAACTTTTGGGAACTAAAGTGCAATCGTATAACTATTGGGGGCTAAAGTGCAATCTGATCCCACTGTTGGGGATCATTTTAGCAATTTTCTCTGTAGGATAAGTACAAGCTAAAAGCTTTTTCTTTCTTTAAGAAGTTATATTTGTGTGTTAACTAGTTTGGTGTTAACTAAAAGGAAACTAGTTAATCAAATTTATCAAAAATAATCATAAGATTTTAAAAATTGAAAATAGGCTGATCCAATGGTTAGGATTTAGTAAACACAAAGTTAACATCATCAAACTAGTTAACACATATGAAAAAAAAAAATTTACTGCATCAATTATTCTTAGGAGGCAAATTTATTTTTGCAAGTCTTTGAAAACCAATTTTCTCTAACTATTAGCACAAACAATATTTGACAAACTAACATTAGTTACATATAGATAAGAGGTCATATTACCAGAAAATCATTTTTTCAAAGAATAGCTAACACCCCAAAATTGAAACTTTAAGCGTCTAAGCAAGATGGCATACACAGCCATTAATGTATAACAATCAACATTACTTTTATTAAGAGTAAAGAAGGAACAAAAATTCCTCTCCATTTTAAAAGCAAGATGATGACATACACAAACCTTATTTATGTATAACAATCAACAATACTTTTTCTAAGAGTAAAGGGGAAACAAAAAATACTTCCTCATCAAGAACTCAACCATTTTTTAGCTTACTTGAAGCAATAATGCAAATTTTCCATTATTTTTGTGCTTTCTGTCCGAGAACCGAAAATAGCACACAGGAGTGGGGCCGAAGTAACTTGTATTATGCAAATGAAGAAAAATGAATTAATTTTTAGGAAGGCGAACATTTTTTGTTTGTAAATTAGCGTTGAATAATGACTGCAAAGGTATTACAAACTAGCGAGTTAGAGTATAATATGAGACAAAGATGACCTCTTAACATGAAAGGTTGGATCAGATGCTACTAGACTATTGAGTCATCGGCAGGAAGGTGAACCTCTTTACATTTTTTTAGAAAATATTATTTTTCTAAAATAAAAATTTATTTTTTAAAATTTTAAGATGGCCACTTCCCCACGTTTTTCCCCCAACTCCTCCACTCTGTGCACTATAAAATCATCGAAGCTACATGCACTGATGCACTACGCATCAAACATACATAAACACAACAAAACTAAAAAATTTGCCAAAAACTTCCCAAATCCTCTGTTTTCATCATTTTCCCCAAGTTATCAAGAATGGCAACACCATCCGGAAACTCTATCTCTTCCAAGACGTTTACAAACATGGGCAACCTCGTAAAACTCCTTCCAACCGGCACGGTCTTCATGTTCGAGTTTCTCAACCCTGTGTTAACCAACGATGGACACTGCAATAATGTAGCTAACAAATACATGTCGGGAGCATTGCTCCTCGTGTGCGGTTTCATGTGTTGTTTTTCCTGCTTCACGGACAGCTATATTGATTCAGATGGAATGATACATTACGGCATTGCAACCACAAAGGGCCTCTACCCGAGCTCGGGATCTGTTGATACGTCGTCGTATAGGATCCGGATTGGAGATTTTGTGCATGCATTTTTTAGTTTGGGTGTTTTTGCAGTTGTGGCTCTTTTGGACACGAATACTACGGGGTGTTTATATCCATCTTTTCAGGACACTCAGAAAGTGTTGTATATGACTTTGCCTACTGTTATTGGGACGGTTGCTAGTTCTGTGTTTATGATTTTTCCTAACAAAAGACATGGGATTGGGTACAGGACAGACCAGGATCATCAGGAGGGCAAGACTGCATAGTCGATCTACTATCGCGTTTATTTTATATTTCAGTTATTGTTTTTGAAAAGAGCGTGAAAAAATGAGTGTATGTTTTACTTTATCATAGTCCGTGTGACAACAATCTATTGATGTGTCATGTATTGTGTCACGGGCAATATAATGTGTGATTCTAATATATAAATTAGTTCCATATAATACAGAATATTAAGTGACCCGATTACTTTGGCGTACCATTAAAAGTATGTATATGCACTGTTATTTAAGTGCTTACAATTCCCAAACCGATCTTGAAGAACAAGAATTTGTGAATTTCACAACTCTCCTCCCTAGCTTGTTGCTTCCTTTTCTGAGTAATTTTCTAGAGTGACCGGCTTCTTTTATAACATCAACCTTCACCAAATGATGATCAGAAGTTCCTTTGGATGAAATAACCGAGTATGATCCAGGTACAAAGCAGTAGGGAGAGTCCTGAGAGGCAAGAATGTAGTCTACTCGAGTGCCATACTTGCATGTCCCCTGCACATCTGTTTCAACGAAAGCGAAAATTCATGTTATCTTACATTTTCAAGAGATAAAAATCGGAAGTATAAAGGCGAAACTGAAGATAACTGTCTCATACTTTGGCCTTTGGCAATGATGACCACTGGCTCACACTCCCCGGCATACTCTTTGGCATCGATGTACTTTTTCCCATTCAAGAAGTTCATGACTTCAACTCTGGGCGTGGGTTTTCCAATCTCTTCATAGTACTGCAAAATGATATCATTGAGATGGCGAGGAACTTGAGGTTCAGCCAGTTCTCTAGGCTTATGGGAAGCTATGGCATTCTCTTGGTATGCATTGATTAGAGGCTTACCTTGACAATATTCATCCATCTCTCTGAGGAATAATCTGAGCTATTAAGCGAGTTCAGACCTCCTGCTATAAAGTGAGGTTGATCGTCGTTGTTTGACTGCATAATTGCATTCATCTGCTTCATTCTCCAACTCTCATCTAAATGATCAAGTTGAGTGCAGTAGAAGTTCAACTCCCCTGCCCATGGAATGTCAATCGTCGCCTTAAGCACATTCCTGAGTTGTAGAAATTTGAAAAAACTAGATCAATATGTCTACAAATATCAATTATCCAATGAATGAGTCATACAGTTAGAATGGGATAAAAGTACCTAAAATCACTATCATCATAAATCCTTTGAATTTTCCACTTCTTGATTGGCCATTTTGACAGAATTGCATTTCCATACTCTGGAGCCCAGCTTTCAGCAAAGACATAATTCATGCCTAATGCCTGAGCCAATCCCGATAATGGCTTCATACTCTTCTCTTCTTCAGCCTTGACATCTTGTAATGCCAAGACATCGGCATCCACTTCTTTTAGTACATCATAAATACTTCTACATCCGCTCAAGTCGCCATCATTCATCCAGCTAAACATGCTTGCTGGGAAGCAAATGGGAGACCTTATTGCGGCAAGATTCTGAACACCGAAATCTGTGATCTTATCTGATGAATCTTCTGATCCGCGGAGTACTTTGTTTTGTGCCAATGATATTTCATTTTCAGGAAGGTTTATAGAGACTTTTGACTTGTGTTTTGTTCTTTTATCCTCCTTTGGAAAATGATCAGGATTTTTTATTGTTGAGTGTAGAGGGGATGTTTTCAATATGCTCTTGGGTTGACAATTATTCTTCAAATACCCTTCAGCTTCATGGGCAAAAATGATTGTCTTGTCTGCATCAGAAACAGCAGGTGCAAGTGAAAACAAAGCTGCATTAAAAGTGGCTAGCCTGATAGGCCTTTGTGAAACAACACCATTATTGGCATTGTCATTACTCGGCACTGCAGATTTAGGGCATTTCAGCCTCTTAAACCTCCTGATCACGACTTTCGTCTTTGGACGTCGCCATACCCACCACCGTATCCCAGAGCAAAGCCGGCGAAACCTTCTGATCAATACACGAAACATAAAAGGCAAACGGCATCTGCATGGAGGTACACCCGAAACCACCCTAGACTCGATGGGAACTTTGAACTGCATCTTATTTGATATGGAAGTCTAAAGATGACAATTATTCTGCTAAGACTGTTCTACATTTTTATACTTGAGGAGGTGGGGCATCTCATAGAAATTAAGAGCAAATTATGTCAACAAAGCAGCCTAAAAGACAAGAGAATACACCATTGTCCAACTGCTCCACAAGATTAGGGTGGAAATTGACAATGCTGAATCTGTTAAGCTCCCTTTTCATGACACTTAAGTGTACCAACTCTCACCTGTGAACTATGACTTTTTTACTTTCCCACATTATAGTTGTATCAAACTATTGAATTAAACTCAATGCTAGTATAATATTCATATAATTGATGGAACTATGATAGTAGAACACTGGAATTGAACAAGAACCTTTTGACCAAAGAGCAGTAATCAAGCATAAATTAAATACACCTGCCTACTTTTTACTTTACTTTTGTTTATTAATGTTTTGTGACAAGAGCAAAGAGGTGACTTGTTTATAATATACTTCAATATAATATAATTTGTGGAAGAAATATAGCAGGGGTTCAATAATTGCTATGGATCTAATGGAAACTCAATTATAGTTCATTAGTCATTACCTAACAAAGTAGCTCAGAGACAAAACTTGTCTGAATTCATGACTCCTATCATGTCAAATTGTAATAATACAAACAGGGGTTGTAATATTTGCCACTAATGAACAAAACTCACACTCAGATCACATGCATGACCCTCATGCAATGACCATAGAGCAACAGATAATAATGGTAAATTTGAATCATGTATCAGCAAACAAAGCATCCAAAAGACTTGTTTGAGATTCGGCTTGGCTGCTCGCATCAAAGAATCCGTTCAACCCACTTTCTTTCTTTAGTTTGCGTTCCTCCGTGATTGATTCTTCAGTCTCTGTGCAAAATTTTCTTCCTATTTGTTTTACCGGTCTTTCAGCGACCACAAATTTGCTCCCCTCACGGCTTCTCTCTGAAAATCCTGCCCAAACTGAAATGCATAGTTTGCCAGATGCACATCAGAATCCAGCAGAACAACATTTTTAACAACTGTAAAATCAGAATTCAACATTTTCAACTTACTACATTATCCTCATTATCAAAAATCATCAATTCCAGATAATATAATCTTCAAGTGCCATATGTTAATTTAGGTAACCTAAACTGTGGAATCAGATCCAATACTTTAGATGCAGAACGAGCTCTCATATCAAAACTACTTATCAAATAACAAATCCATCAACAATACTTGAAAACTTCCCATCCTTGTACTTAGTATTCTGCCTACTTCCCGCCAAGAACCGGTTTCATTTTCCTAATATAGAACTTACTCTTCATATGAACTAATTACTTCAGAGGAGAGACCACTTCATGGAAAACAAAACTAACAGAACTATGGTAGAAACACCCCCATGAAGCGTTGTTATCATATGAGGCATAATTCCCGGGAAAATTTTAAAACTCCTATAATGGGGGACTAGCAACCTCGATCAAGGAGAGGTCAGGTTTATTTTAGTAAAACATATAGGAGGCACATAACGTATACTAAGGTAGAATGAAATGCAGGAGGTACAAGATATTTATAACCCATTAAGTAACAACCCCTCCATATTTGGTGTGGTAAGCAGAGGTAATTAAACAACTTGAAGGACTAATACCAGATTTTCCCATCTTCATCAATAACATGCTAAGTCCTAACCTTCCCATCCCCATTTGAATAAAAAAGCAAAGAACAATTTTATCTGACATTTGAAATCCAGCATTAGATCCAAAACGAACTCATAAAGCACCACGTCATAACTTCTCTAGTAAAACTTCTATTAACATGTGAAATAGCAGCTTCTTTTGAATCTCACTTATAAATGTCATTTAAGATAATGTACTAACTATTGTTCCAAAGTTTCATAAATGGGAGATATGGAAGAAGAAAAGACAACAACCTCCAACGCTGATCATAAACATTACCTCCAAAATGATGTAACACAATAGATGCAGCAACAGTAACATTCAAAGATGCAGTGCCACACCCATATTGTGGAATGTAGACAAAGAAGTCACAAATTTCACACTCTTTTGCTGAAAGCCCTGACCCCTACAAAACCATTTGGCATAGAATGAGAAACGAACAGCAAAGCTTTCGAGCACAAGTTAGCAACTTACTGATAAGATATATTGAAGGTAGTTTGCATATTAAAGTTAATAAGTGTAAAGAAGACATAGTTTTGGGATTCCTAAAGGATCTTCAAATAATGCTTAGATAGCATCCGGGCTCAAATTGGGTAAAGAAATATGACATTTAGATGGCAAAATTGAGTTGGTTATCTCCCTCCATATTAAATGTACCAAACAAACACCATCAAAGATATTTAAGAATCTACAGGAAAATAAATCATCATTAAAACAACAAACATCAGCTCATAATATGTGTATGAAGTAGTAACCTTAACGGATAGACGTACAAAAAAATTCCCTTGATTTGAAAAAGATTGTTAATTTAGATTTTCAATACTCAAAATTAACAATCTTTGTACCTTAATTAACATAAATTATCATGTAAGTGGTAAAGCACACCAAAAATGCTAGCATTCGATATATGTTACGGTGGATATAGTAAGAATTGCACCTCATTACCAAGAAGAAACGCTGTACTTCTCCTGAAAGGATGTTCATTCACTGCCCCTGCACTTTCTGTTATCTCCACTCCACATATATCGCAATCCTTCTCCTATAAATTTATCGAACAATTCAATTTTTACTATAACAAGTAAAAATTAAATAATAATAATAATAATAATAATAAAATAATAAATGAACAAGTATAAAAAAAACTAAAATAATGAAAATATAGTTGATTATGAATAATTGAGAGACATGATGAATGACCTTGAGGAAGGACTTTGCCTCTTGGAGGGAGTAAAAGTGGCGGAAGCGGATGTGGGAGGTGGAGCCATGGCTACCGAATGAGTTGAAGTCGCGGCGGCCGACCAGAATAACCTCCGACACCCCGAATGCGGTGGCGCTGCGTGCTAGGGTTCCGACGTTGTGCCTCTTTGCTATGTTGTGCACCAATACGAAGCTTGAGTGCTTCTTATCATTTTCCATTTCTTTATTTTTCTGATCAATTGTGGAAGAGCTAATTGACTTGCTTTGAGCAAGATCAGAAAAAAAATAAACTTTTTAAATAAATGTAAAATTTGGACGTGTAAAAGTGAAAATATCAATTTTGAAACATATAACATTAAACACTATACACACCCAAATAGTGTTTTTATGAGAGTGAAATTATTATTATACCCCTAAACCAAACCTCCTCAAATACTACATTTATAATTGAAGATGTAGTATAGTCATTTCACTATTTGAAAACATACTGTAAATTTTAAAATTTGTATATATATCACTCATGGGTTTAAGATAAAACTAATCAAAATTTTGATGGACTTAATGGATATAAATATATTTTCCCCAAAAAAATTTATAAGAATATCACTCATGGTCTCATGTAGTACTTACTAAATTTTATGCAAATATTTATTTTTCTTCTTTTTGCTAATAAGACGACGTTTTGGGAATTCCTCGTGGGAGTCATAACTCATACGACATCGTTGAGGCCGAATTTTGCTCAAGTTTCTAAGATTTGTGCCCTAGTTTTATTTTGAACCCTAATACACCCCTTTGCCAAAAGATACAATGTCATATGATTCTTTGTGCTTTACAAAATATTATAAGAGAAATTATCATAATGTGTACAAAGATCGCCAGATCGAATCTTGACGTTATCAAAATAATGTTTGACCAATGATATTGTGTGAAAAAATATATTTTCAGTAATAGTTGAATCTAAGACCTACTAGTAAAAACTCAGTCAGACAACACCAAGTTATAAACCATCCGTAACAACAATAGTAAATTGAGCAATCCAACTGTGCGAAAAATGAATGATAGTCATACTGTTTGTAACAATTTTTGGAGTGAAATGAATCATATGTAATTTACCATTTCAGAGTTGGGCAATCACTATATTACAGGGGAATGCAACGGCCATTTCCATATTCTGTTGCCAAATTCTTTATACATATTTTTTTGTTTGTTCTGATACAAGTATTTAACCACGCTTTTAGGACAGATTGGTGGATATAATGCTCTGTTGCATTATTCAGATTTATTTTCTCTATGTACTTGTGTGATTATATACATATAGCTAAATATATTATGGTTCGTCTTCCAACGGAGAATTATCATGCAGCAACTTGAGCTGCAGCTAGCCTAGCAATTGGCACCCTACAAACAAACGTACATGGTCACTTTGAGGTACGTGGGGAAAGATAAACAAGTTTAAAAGAGATATATAAGAACAAGTATTTTACCTGAAAGGCGAGCATGAAACGTAGTCAAGTCCAGCCTCTGCGAAGAATGCAACAGATGAGGGCTCGCCTCCATGCTCGCCACAAATCCCCACCTGTTTTGTGATTCCATGTTTCTTATTTCCAAAATACTCGTCGATATGCATCAAGATAGTGTAACATCATATAGAACTTACCTTCAAGCTTGGCCTGGCCGCACGACCTTTTTCTGTGGCCATCTTGATTAGTTGACCTACCCCCTTTTGATCAAGGACCTATAGTATCCCAACTTTTAACAGTCAAGTAGCTTGCTTATCATACCATTCTCATATATTAACATGTGCAGCAAGATTACTGACCTCAAAGGGGTCACTTTGAAGAATGCCTTTAGCTAAGTAAATGGGAAGAAACTTGCCAACATCATCTCTACTGTATCCGAAAGTCATTTGGGTTAAGTCGTTGGTCCCGAACGAAAAGAACTCGGCTTCCTTTGCAATCTGGAACGTCAATTCACAAATGTGTGTTGAAAATATTCTGCTTTTCAAGATCGAGCCAGCAATCTCATCGTAGATGTAAGTTTCAAAATAATCCATGCTTACTGTCTTAGAATTGAAATTTTCGGCTAACATATGTTTTTAACTCGAAGTTAGTGAAGTGTAATAGTTAATATTTCTGTTACAATCGGAATAGGTAGGGAATAGTTTCAATATGTTTAGATAAACAAGTATTCCAACCTGTTTAGGAGGATATAGTAAGTGTGTTACCTCATCGGCAACCAATGCAGCTCTAGGAATCTCAATCATTGTGCCCACCTTATAAGTCAATGTAGTTCCCATCTCAGAGAATACCTTTTCTGCCACACCGCGAATCAGACTCACTTGATGACCTAATTCCTATCAGTAGAATTTATAAACCCCTTACAAAATTTACCAAGAGAATGAAAATTTCAGTAAATGCATTTAGTTGACAACTTAACTGTAGGGCAGTCCTGATACTTCATTTCGAAGAGGAACATAAGTGAATTTTTAGTTGTTATAGACTATAGTGTTACACATTCTCATTGAAACTAATATCGTGGAGAAAAGTATGAGAAGGCACGTACTTGAGGTGTTCCAACCAGTGGAACCATAATCTCTGGAAGGACTTTGATACCCTGATTGTTCATTGTGACTGCAGCTTGCAATATTGCACGCACTTGCATCTCAGACAACTCGGGATATGAAATCCCTAACCTGGAATTTTGTGATTAAGTCATCAGGGGATGATGGACCAAAACATGTTTCTCAAGAGACAAATTTAATAATTGAAAGAGAACATATATTAAACATTTTAAGCTTCTATGTCTTCATGAAAATGATGAAATGTAGACTGACATCTTGTAACGCACCTGCATCCTCGAAATCCAAGCATAGGATTCACCTCTGATAGGCTCTCAATCTTTCCATAAACTTCATCTTCCGTCGCGCCTGTTTCTGATGCTAATTCAGTTACAATCTGCTCTAGATCACCTTCTGGTAGAAATTCATGAAGTGGGGGATCCAATAGTCGAATTGTAACAGGGAAACCTGTAATACAAGAAAATATAACTTGCTGTTTCATTGCATTGTGTTGTTTTCCTAACTTTTGAGTGAAGAAATTTTAAGACCTAAGCTTCATTATCTTGATCTTATCTTATGGTAGAGTGGCAAATATATTGTTGGCTCAGTGCCTCAGATAGTCAGATATAAATGAATATATCATAAGTGTTGCTTTTTCAATAGTGTCATGACAGAAAAAGTACCATCCATTGCCCGAAAAATTCCTTCAAAGTCTGATCGTTGATAGGGCAATAACAAATTCAGAGCTTCTTTTCGTTGCTCTGTTGTGACTGCCATTATCATCTTCCTGACAGCCTTTAGCCTCTCATCTGAAGCAAAGAACTGCAATAGAGCATAATCCTTGTAAATACTATTAGTTCGAGATCTTGACAGTAACAAATGTGTACATTTTTTAACTCCCACTAGTACATGTCCTGCTTCATTATTGCTGATAAAAGGTAGTTGTTCATATATCAATAGTTAATTACCATGTGTTCCGTTCTACATAGACCAATCCCTTGAGCACCATTTTTCCTTGCTGTTAATGCATCTTCTGGTGTGTCAGCATTAGCCATGACCTAACACGACATATAACAAATGAAATATCAGAGGCAACACTGGCACCACTAATACCGACATCTGGTTTACCTTTATACGTCTTATCTCATCAGCCCAAGCCATAAAGGTCTCCAGATCACCACTCAGAGCCGGTGGAACTAGTGTCTGCTTCCCCAAAATTACATCACCATTTGACCCATTCAACGAAATCCAGTCTCCTTCTTGGAGTAGTTGGTCGCCAATGACAACAACCTACATCATACTGCAATGAGACCCTTAAACGACCATAATTTGATGTTTGTGGCCACTAGGAAGTCACACCTACCTTTTCGTGGTCATTAACACGAATATCTGAACAGCCAGAGACACAACATTTTCCCCAACCACGTGCAACCACAGCTGCATGAGAAGTCATGCCACCTCTAGCTGTCAGGATTCCAGCAGCTGCATGCATGCCTCCAACATCCTCCGGACTGGTCTCAGTTCTCACCTACAAGTGAACACAGGATTAAGATTTATATCATATTGATCGGTACTTCGGCAATGGATATTATAAACAAATACTAGCATATAACAATTTTATTATATATTTTTATTTAAAAAAAAATTAATTTGGAATCTAAAAGTGAAATTTGAGACAGCATATAAAAAATATGACGGCAGCAGGGTAAGTACCAATATGACGCTCTTTCCTTGTGCATGTGATACTTCAGCATCATCAGCACCAAAAACGATTTGCCCCACTGCAGCTCCTGGAGATGCGGGTAAGCCCTTAGCAATCACCTTGTCTTTGTAAGTGGATGGATCCTCAAACTACAACAAGAGTATCAATGCGGGAAACTTCAGATGGAATCCTAAACTTGTCCTGGATGTCTAGATAAACATCACAGAACCAAACGCGGAGACCTATTTTCACGTATGTATACCTGTGGATGAAGAAGTTGGTCCAAGTGCTGCGGCTCCACCATCTTTACTGCAGTGCGAGTATCAATCAGACCTTCTCTTACCATATCTACTGCAATCTTTATAGCACCTAATCCTGTTCGCTTTCCTGATCTGCATTGCAACATCCATAGCCTGTTTTCTTGGACAGTAAACTCAATATCCTGTACCGGAAAGAAATAAGAAAATACAACCATGCCACTATATATATATAAAATATTTGCTTTTAGCAACATTCACGTCAAAAACTCGGAAGAGTAAGGACTAAACCATGAAATACTAACTCCCAACGTTTTACCATCATATCTTTGTAGTGATGCTCCAAGATCTCACAGTTCTCCACTAGTTCTTTATAAGCTTGGGGCATGCAATTCTTCATGACGTCCAAATCCTCAGGTGTTCTAATCCCAGCAACAACATCCTCTCCCTGTATAAGATCTATCTATTTATTAAAAGAAATAAAATGAATGGAACGACCAAAGTAGAATGGCATTTGTAGTGTTAGACCTGAGCATTGATTAAAAATTCTCCATAAAGCTTCTTTTCACCGGTGCTTGGGTTTCTAGTGAAAAGAACACCTGTACCTGAAGTATTCCCCATGTTCCCGAAAACCATTGATTGAATATTCACTGCAGTTCCCTTTAGCCCAGTTATTTGGTTTATGCTTCGGTATTTGTTAGCCCTTGGGCTATCCCACGAATCAAAAACTGCTTTCACTGCTAACTCTAACTGTTGCTTAGGATCTGGCGATAAATTAACATAATAAAAGAGGGTACACCAATTATGAGATATAGTTGCCGTACTTTACCAAGGACAATATATTTGTAATAATATGTTGATTAAAGAGGTCTAATACCCGATGGAAACTTTTCACCCTTCGCTTCAATATACACTGCCTTGTATTGCTCCACCAACTCTTTAAGATCGGAAGAGGTTAAATCTGTGTCAAGATTTACCCCTTTTGCATCTTTTAGTTCTTGCAACTTTTCCTCAAACAATTCATGTGAAATTCCCATAACCTTGAATAACATCCAGATAGATAAAATCTTGTCAGATTCCAAATGTTATCCAAATGCTGACAATTACCCACACAGAAAAGGATACTCACCACGTTGCCAAACATGTCCAGAAACCGTCTGTACGAGTCGTAAGAAAATCTCTCCCCACTTTTAGCAGCCAAACCAGTGACAACCTCATCATTTAGCCCAAGATTTAGGACAGTGTCCATCATACCAGGCATAGACACCTAGAAAATATAGTTCAAGAAAACT
Source organism: Echium plantagineum (assembly GCA_003412495.2). Classification (NCBI taxonomy): domain Eukaryota; kingdom Viridiplantae; phylum Streptophyta; class Magnoliopsida; order Boraginales; family Boraginaceae; genus Echium; species Echium plantagineum. The sequence goes on from CM016561.1 coordinate 7,677,965, forward strand.
ATTTCAAACGAGGACATTTCCTAGTCCTACATAATTATACTTGTTCTAAGTTAGGTCTAAGTTTGTTTCACAAGAATAAACGGAAACCTACCGCAGCACCAGAACGAACTGAGAGAAGGAGAGGTTTTGAGGGGTCACCCAGGGAAGCACCCATGTCCTTTTCCACAATTTCAAGACTTTCTAAAATTTCATCCCACAAACCCTGCGGCAGCTTTTTCCCATTCTGTTGATAAGCTTGGCATGCTTCTGTAGATATGGTAAGCCCGGGCGGAACAGATAAACCAATGCTAGCCATTTCAGCAAGATTTGCACCTTTTCCTCCCAACTAATTATCCACCAATTCAAACATGTCACACACAAGACACAACAAGTAAAAGAGCTAAGGTTACATGGGATTCATACGAGAAGCTGCATATTTGTTGGATTATCACATGCATTACAGTATAATATAATGCATGATTTATAGTTTTATGCATGGTGCATAATCCTCTATAACTAACATTTGTATTGGTCATGATGAGTAATATATACACAAACCCGAGTAATATTCACATAACAGGTGATTAACATGTACAGTAACCAAGAGTTATATTCTCCGTGTATAAGGATTAGCTTATGCACAACAACACGAGTAATATTCACATAAGGATTTGTGTTTATATTATCGAAATGTGAATTGTGGACAAGGGAGGATCTAGCTGTTTGGAATTGGGTACGCAATTGACCACAAATCCTGGTTCGATACTCACCTTATCGCTAATTTTCGAAAAAGAAAATACTTATCTATTGCAAATATAAACACAAATATTAATTTCAAGATAAATTTTTCTTTATATCTATATAATATTTTATTTCTTTCAAAAAAAAGTGTCTATTCGAGTGAACATAGGTGACGGCGAGACCATGATGTGTCCGCCACTGCCTGTGGATGATATTGATCCTCACAGAAGAAAAAAGACTCGACTAGGATGTTCATTCTAGTTAGAAGTTTGGTTAGCTTTCCATAATAAACTATAAACCTATTAGTATATTCTTCATTTACATTATTAAACATGCAATAAAAACCACTGACCAATGTTGGTCTCTATTTAAAAAAAAAAAAAACAACCATCAACATCATAAGTGGACAATCTCTTAGGGACAAAGAAGTATAAACAAAAACAGAGTATGGCGAAGTTGAAATGACTTACCAGAGACTTCATACCTTTGTTGCCTTCACTCTTTCCTTTTCCGAAAGTAAATACTCTCTGAAATCACAAGCCAATAAACATAATTTAAAATTGTCTTTAAATAAGTACTCAAATATTATATGACAATGTCTCTTAAAAACTCCCGCCTGAACAAGATAAGCAGTTTATCCCTAAAGTAACATAAAACCTATATTCGAATTGATTCAAGAGTGAAGTGAAATACCTTCATGGTTTTGGAAGTATGGATTATACAGTGAACACTTAGAAAGTACGTAATAAGGCTAATAATAGGTGATTAAAGTGCAACAATGTTTGGTTGAGAGTTGAGTAGTGATGATCAAATATAAGGGAGTTTGAGGAAAGCATAAAGAAGACACGTATGGATTAAGCCGACAGGTGGCCAGAGGAAGACGGAAGAAACGATAATGTTTCAAAAGATGAATAGTCTCAACAGCTAACTTTAAATTTAACGACAAAGCGTCTCAGTTCAGCTGTGTCGTTCAGGACACTGCTTACCAATTCACAACAGATTATTTCCGCCAGGCGTTAGGCATATAGCTCAATTTTATTCAAAGAAAAATACTGTACTAATGTTACTTATTAGTATAAAACGCTATTTTATTGCCAAGTAAAATCATTGTTCCATTAAATTTCTTTCCTGTTACAATTTTATGGAAGACGAATCTTAATTAATAAATATATACACTAATTTAGAATTGTTATCGAGTCATTAGCTGATCATTGGATGGGTTTTCTAGTGGGTTAACCTGAGATTGAGATTTATTTGGAATTCGAACTGATTATGAATCATTACTCCCAATTAAAAATAGTGTTGATTAAATTTATTTGATTTTGGTTGGGATATAATTGAAAACACAAATACAATAATGTTTAATTACAAAATGACAAGTGAACAAATTCAAAAAAGAATTACTAGGAGGACATAGAAATTTTCAAATATCATGTTCAATATGAAGTAGTTAATATCATTATTAGTCTAAGTAAGAGTTCAAGTTTTTCTAATCATAGGGTCAGGGTGCTGTTGTAATAAAACATTGAGGCCATGATGTCTTGGTATGACGCTAGAGGTTGACGTGGGATATGCCTCGCCTGATCAAGGGATTAGATCTTGCTCGTTAATCACCTCGAAACATAAAGTTCGTTCCCAATGGAAATCAAACCTGAATTGCATGAAAAGACGAGACTGTTTGACACTTAACACTCTAATTCTTTATCAGTTGAGCTATGCCGGAGTGGGTGCCATTGTAACGAAGGTATTAGGTCTTGATTCATCCCCCAATATTTAGAAATATTCATTATACTTTTAACTTATTGAAAAATATATATTTATATTATATATTTCTAAAATGTGTAAATCTATGTTAATTAGCCCATCTTACTTTATACAACCTTTACTCCCTAATTAGATCAATTTTAATTTTTTTTTCATATTTGATCCACTCTATAATTAATTACTCATTAGTCATTACAACGATTTATTTTTTGAAATGGAAACACAGAGTAATTACACACTATCTCCTGATTACCTTTTTCAAAGTTGGAGTAGGATCGGGCACAGGAGTAAGCAATGCCTTTGCTCTAAAACGAACTTCCCCTTCTCTCATTTTCTTACCAATGGTGAACAACCCCCCTTTAGTAGTAGTTTCAACAAATTCATCATCATGCTCGCACCACGCCGCCCTCACACGGCTGCACGGACGCCTTACACCAACCGATCCCGACGACCACCGACTATTCGACCCATTAAGAAGCCGAATTTGATCACCATACTTCTCCTTCAACAGCCTTCTACTATATACATTATCACTTGGACATGATCTCATTACCATGCCTCCTTTCATTGTCGAGGAAGCCATATCCCAAAACTCTTGCCAAACTGATAATAATAATTCCTCAATTATTAAGCAATTAGACAGCATTAGACAAAAACTTACTGTTTGAAAAGACAAATAAACATGTTCATTCACTAAATTAATACAAAAAACTACATTTATTTCAGTTTAATTCGATTGTTTGACTAGTTACTTATAAAAGTCAAATTAGACTCTGTGTACAATTTTAATTATTCCCTAGCAATATATATAACATAGTCTAATTGTGTGCATATATTGATTAAAAAAAATCACAATTATAAGAGATGATCATGCATATTTCGATATCTCATTTTGAATAAAGTTGGAAATAATTATAGAAAATGAAATTAAACATACATAAGAACATAAACAGAGGAAAATGATAATTTATACCTGGGGAGAGTGAGATATAAAAAGCTTGGAAGTAGAAGTGAAAGTATAGATTAAGCTTAAAGGTATATTATGAAAATGGCGGAAGATGATATGATCATAACAACTTCTGAACAATATGAAATCCCATAAATGTGTGGTCGAAATTAAAATTATGGCGCTAAGGGAATATGACTAATTCAGTTTGGATGTATATGTAAGCAATGTGCTTTGTCTAATATACCCCTTATCGTGCACCATCCTTGGTATGGGTTCATCTGGCACGCAAGTCTATGATAGTCATAATATTCAAGGTTAGTTAAGTCCTGTTAACGGCGGATCTTAGAAAGAATTATAGGAGCACTGTTCATACCTGATAGTATTATGGTACATTATGGAAAGACTTTTGTCTGTCTTTTCGTTGGTTTCTCACATGTTTACAAGATATTTTAAATTGATTACGTTTTAAAATATATTTTATTTGGTCTCGTATCTTAAATTTTCTGTTAAATGTGTATTGAGCTTGGGTTATTCAAAATTCGAAATTTGATAGATTATTTCGCCCTTTCAAATTAATTACCTTACTCCAAACTATATAAAGTGAAATTACCAAAATAACCTTATTGACAAGTGAACCACCCCTCGCATGGGATTACTAACGTCAGATCGATAGAATATGTGATGGAGTGAAACATTTTCAAACATAGGTGATTGACATTTTCAAATACATGTGATGGATTGAAAATATTTTGTAAACATAAGTGGTTGATATGACCATTTAGATACTCATTTTTAAATACATTTAAAGATTTCGAGTACTCACTCTTAGTGATCGTTTGTTCCGTGGAATAGTGGGTGTATAATGTGAATTTTCTATTGTCAAGATGTTTAATATTGCACAAAGTTAACTTAAATATAACTAATTATTACTTGCTCTTTTTGGTGATTATTATCATTGTTAGTATTAGTAATTTTTTCCTTCATGCTAGAGCCTCTAATAACAACAGGTAGAGAGGGGGGCAATATTGGTAACCAACTAGAATGATGATGATTGATGTATGATATCTCAAATGACATACATCAAAATAAAGAAGTGAAGAGGCTCTTCCCATGTATTGGGAATCTACTTTATGCCAATAGATAAATGACACCTCACTAACCTTTTTCACACAGAAAAGAGGCTTATTTCTATTTTGCCTCTTCAATTTCTGCAATCTTTTCAAAACAATTCCTTCAAATATTTTAACTATTCAAATTAATCCCCTCAATTATCCTTATATTATCAGCTTACCCCACCATCCAGTTTTAACTATTTGTAGCTTATTCATATATTTACAAATTGTACATATCATTATCAGTATAACTGACTTTAGTCACAGATAAATAAATAGAGTTTAAAGGTGAACCAAGTTCATGGATAGAACAAATGAGTTAATTCAGCCACCCTCTTCATATTTCAGACCTCCCAGCTGTGCATGATTCATTTTGAGTACATTGACAATTCCTACTTTCACTCTACTTCTACCCATGCATGTACAAACTAAAGGAATCTGATACATGAAAGCAAAAGAACCGGATCGTTGTTGATTGCAGTCAAATACTTGCATCGCCAGACAAAGCATCTCCGCTTCTGTAATGTAATTGAAGAATAGTGGCATAAAAAATCCTTCCATTTTACCGTTAGATTGAGTAAAACACTGCAGAAAAGGTAAGCCTAGTGTTAAACAAAAATACCACTATGAGCTATAACATTGATGATTGAATGCCCACGAATGGAGAGAAACAAACCCGTGTTTTGGGGTGCCAAGAGGTGATTGCAGTTAGAGTCGTAGATGAGCCTCAAACTGTGCCAAGAGCCTGCTGGAAACTATGTATATCAGGCTCACTTGGCACTGATAGGAACATATCTGATCTTTCCGAAGGAGTAAAATACATATTAGAAGACTCTTTTCCTTTCATCGACTCCTCCGGACTGATTCCTGTGGTTCCATTGGGAGAAGCAGTACCTAGCTATTACAATGCATAGTTAATGTACCAATCAAATATATACACCATTGTAGTCGTTAACAGGAAAGTTGCAAGCATGACAAGGACAATTTAGAAGTAGTCCCGATTCCGAAATTAAGAGGTTTCAAGAGAAAGTGAATATCGGTTGGTACAGTCGGGGAATAATATAGTCAACAATTGCAATATAATTTTACTGGTCAACGACAACCATGACCTCTCAAGTAATAGCCAGAGGATATGAGATTAGAAGTTAACTAGGACCCAGCAGCTGCTGGACACATTCTTCTTATAACTCAAAACTTCAATACTAAGAGTAAAACAAAAATGAGAATATGTGAATTCATACATGAGGCAAGTCTTTGACGTGTACAACAATGATTGTTATGTCATCTGTTCGGTTTTCATGGTCTAACCATAGTTTGTACGACTCCCCTGCTATAGCTGAACAGGCATCCCGAGGGTCAGAATAACTACTCACCTACACAGGTAAATTAAATGAAGATCAGAAAAGAGAAACTGTGAGTACCAATAAGAAAATGGGAATTATCAGAAAGACACCATTGAAGCCATTGTCATCATTAAGGGAAAGCCACAGCATCCAAACACAAAAGTCTCCCGTTTATTCTTCTCCAACTTCTTTTTTGGTGAGGAGTGGAAGGGAAAGAATATCCCCATCACCAAAAAGAGAGGAAATAAAGCAAAACAATGCATGCAAACCAGAGATCAAGCAAATATCTTGTTGTAAGAAACATAGACCTATTTATAAAGTTAAAGATAGGATGGTAAGTTTTTTTGCTATATATAAGCAATTAAGCAAACACATCACATTTCATGGTTAGGTGTGAAATGTGACACACATGAAGTATGCAAACTGATGAATCTGCCACCAGTGCATATCTAATATTGTATACTTCTTATAAAATGTTCTCTCAAAAATCATAATGAGCTACGTGACCTTTTTAAATGATCCACAATAAATGACGCTAGGCTCAGAAATCTGTGATACACTGATAAATCGGTTCATACCTGAAGGCACTGGAGATATTTCATCACTAGGCTACATGAGATGATGAGAATGCCGATAAGCATTTTCCATCGGACATTAATAACCCAAGAATATGTAACATTTTCCATAGCATATTGATAATCCAACAAATGTTCACATATTAAATAATCGCTTCAAGGTATGAACTTGAGCGATATGGTCAAGTTAAATATTTAAATAGTGACAAATGGAAGTGTACTTTTGTGCATTATATTAAATAGCTATAAATGGGTAAACAATAGAGGGTGATTAGATGATTTTATTTCATTTCAAAAAATATCTTTGTAGGCACAAGCATCCAAAGTTAATCTTTAATCAAAAGTCATGACTGAACCACAATAACCCAAGTGACCCATAACAATTGATATCCAACCCCTTCATAAGCATACAAACAACAATCTAATGTTAACACACAACCATTAAAAGGGAGAAGATAGTAAGGCAAAATGATTATCTAGACTCGAGTAGCAAAACATTGAAGTCTCAGGGTTGCCAACAGGTCACATACCATGTTTACTACAACTTGGCTGGAGAGGAACTCGAAAACACCATCACTAGCAATAAAAAAGAAGGGGTTTTCAGGAGTAAGCTGAACAGTTGAAACCTCGGGAACAGCAACAACACCAATCTTCTCAGCAGTACTATCACCAACACTCCGTGTAAATGCAGTCCCAGGATACATTCCATTTTGTACCCACAGCCGGGGAGGATCATCGCCTTCGGTTTCCTCATCACCCCATGACTGAATACCAGGATCTGTAAGCCCTTCCACTTGATCAACAGTTAAAACCCTCGCTCCACACAATTTCACTCTCTCACATTCATCGATCCTAAATGGCGTCTGATCATGTGACAAATCCTCAGCAAGAATCCTGTTTCCTTCCTTAACGGCGATTACGGCCCTAGAATCGCCCACATTTGCCACATACAACTTATCCCCAACCACAAGAACTGTAATAGCAGTCGTCCCACTCATTGTGTCGTCAATTTCACTATTATGAAGTTCCTCATTAACTCTAAAAAACGCAGCATTATAGGACTTAAAGGGATCATCAATCAAAGAGCTATTACTGGACAATACCTCAACCAACCTGTGACCAACAAACTTTGCACATTCAGTACCAAACTGCCCATGTCCATCGAACACACCAAAGAAATGTACATTTGGATTACCCTGAATATGTGTCCTAATACAGTAACTATCTTGATTATCCTTTCCAGGAGTATCTGGATAATAACCTCTCTGGGTAAGCACCGAATACTCTAACCTGAAATTATGCGAAGGAACCTGCACAATATCTAGTGACGTATCAGTCAGAATATGCTTTCCATGCCCAGAAAATTTACTCAACAATTCTCTTTTCTCGTCGTCCTTGGATTTGGGATATTTACCACAACACTTATCTTGTATACATCCCATAGTTGATACCACTATCTTGTAGCATGAGTTGAACAATGAACGTAAATTAAATCATATAACAATGCATAACAAGTTCTGAATGTGGCAGAACATAAGAAGCTTACACTTACATAAAAGACTCATCTTTGATCAAATTAGCTAAAAGGGCATCCTCAAACACTCAATCTTCTACCAAATTGGCCAAAGGAACACTCAATCTTCTACCAAATTGGCCAAAAAGGTATCCTTAAGACTCAGCCTTTTATCAAATTGTCCAAAATGGTATCCTCAAAGACTCGACCTTTGATCAAATTGTCCAATATGGTATCCTTAAAGACTCAATCTTTGATCAAATTTGACAAAAGGGTATAATTAAATACTCAAGCTTCGATCAAATTGCCCAAAAGGGTATTATAAATTTGAAGCCTTCAGATCATCACTAAATAGGGTTTGAGAGGTAGAAGTAGAAAATGAAGTTTTCTTGAAATTGAATTAACGAACCACTAAGGCATAAATAAAAGCCAAAACAACAGTTATGAATTTGAATATCCTTGAGTAATAAAAGTGAGGTAAGTTTGGAATAAACCGAAGGAGAAGGAAGAATTTGAATAAAGAGAATATAAGTTTAATGTTAATTGTGAAGCTTACAATGGGAACAAAGCCAAAAAGTGGATTTTTTGGGGTCTGATTATACAAGAATGTCTTCGTGTCAAGTTGTCAGAGACGAAGGCATGTGGTGCTTACTTTTTGGGGCCCGCTTGACCAACTTTTTGTGTGTAAATTTCGGATAGAGGTTAGAAATGTAGTTACTCTTACAAGTTTACAGCTACTACTCCCCCCATTTTACACACTCACTTTACGATTTTTGTGTCTAACTAACGATAAATAATTAATTATAATATAAAAAATTACAAAATATTTATTATGAAAATCCCCTATAAAAACAAATTTATCGATATAAATTTTATATTTCTTAAACAAAAGAATAAAAAGTAATTGAATGTCAAAGTTGGACACACAAAAATAAAAACGTAAAAGTAATTGAATATTAAAGTTGGCACATAAAAACAAAAACATTCAATAAGTAGTACTTTTATTTACACAATCATACTTCTACATTGTATAAAAATACATTAATAACTACTCTATATTAAAATTTATGAATAATCATTTTTCGAAGTTAATATTAAAAATTGGACAAAATATTATATTTTAAATTGGTTATTAAAGTTGGATATGTAGCAATTATATAGAATACCACATAGATAGTTTGCATGAAATTACAGGTTTCAACAAAACAATTTAGGTCTTTTCCATTTATATATAGTAATCATATGGAAAACCTACCTCTCGCCTTTCCCCCTTCTCTCCTTACTTTTCGATACTCATCTATCGGCAGCTCTTTGGGGAGGAAAAACTATCATTTTACAAGTTTACAATCCACTAAGTTAGTGGTCTATTATGAGAAGTGTCTAATGAACCGGGCTTCCCATGCCCCAAGTTTGAGGGATCCAAGGCCATTAGCGAACCAGGACGGGCCATTCATTAAAGGATTACTGAGTCCCTATTCAGTGTGAGGCCCGTGAATCGGGGTCTTATCGTAGGGACGTTAAAATGCAAACGTGCCACCTTTGAACTACATTTTTTTTTTGTTTACTATATGAATTGGGTCCCTATTGAATGTAGACTATTCGATTGACTCAAATATTTAAATAGTTAAACACAAACTCTTTGAATAAAAATATAAAATTGTCCAATTTTACAATTTTGTATTATATGAATGTCTTTTCAAAATTTAAAAATCAGTTACTCTCAAATATATATTTAAAATGTTTGGTGCATAAATTAAAGTCCACTACTTCCATTTCCAAAAGTGTTGCCTTTGTTGATCGCACGCGACCATGTTTGAAACATAAATCACAACAATGGCAACCAACGTGTTAACTACAAATTGGCTAGCTTACCACATATAACTATCCAATTATTAAACTTGTCTACAGAGAGATCCATTTTTCAAATGAAACTTTTGAAGATCATTTGCCCACATGCATTATTCGAATTGGCTTATGAATTATGTATACAACCCACCTCAACACTTGTCGGGTTTTCATAAGTGGTTTAGCTAGTGAAATGATCCTCGCCTTTTCTCTCGTCATTTCAAATGTAAATTTAAGCAATTGGAAGAATGACAATTGTTAAGGAATGCTTCTTAAAGTCATCAGTAAGTACATCATACAGCGATACTTTGGTGGTTCTGTTAATTCCTCTCGATTCTCGAATAATAGATATTCCGTAATTCATCTCTCTAATATTTTATGTCACATTAGATATCCTTGACGATTATTGATGTCGTTCCTTATTACTTGTTCGGTTTATGTGAATTGAAGTTAGTAGCACATATCTCTTTTCTGATGTAGTAACGCAGAGTGACAAAACAGAGGGAATGCAGGAGCAATGGAGTCTACATTATTGCTGTTGTTCCTTCGACATGATGTTGGATGATATAAAGGTACCATAAATCCAATATTAGTGATCATCAACTAATCCCTCCACTTTATTTTACTTATAGATATAACTTAGATTTTTCTTGTTTTTTAGTTAACGTTTTACGTACATGCTTCTATAATAAATAGGTATACTTGGAAATCCAAGGATAAATTCGGAAATTGACGAGGTCATTAGATATTAAGGACAAATGTGGTTAATGCAAAACATGCACATGTACTGTCAAAATCTTGAGAAAAGAAAATTGTTGGTTTCAATAAATATGTACAAGTTGCACTTTGATCCTATTTAATGGTCAGGCTACGGATATGATTTCAGTAATTGTTATATTTGATGCATTTTAGTCATTCGACGTTAAAAGTTGATGGAAAATTATAACTTTAAGCCAAAATTGAAATTTTAGCCTTATTTCAAAGTTAAAACGCAAATTCGATACAATTTAGTCTTGTACAAATTTTTTGGTGCACTTTGGTCTCCGTAACTATTTTTTTCCGATTTCTTTGCGATTTCTTTTTTGTTCCTTTTTTTAATTACTTCTTTTCGATTTTTTTCCTACAAAAACTAGTTCGATTTTTTGGTTTACGTGCTTTTTTGACAAAAATGTTTGATTTTGACAATTCTTTTCGACTTTTTTAGATTGTTTTCTCTATTTTTTTGGGATTTTTTTCGATTTCCATTTACTTTTTTTGATTTCTTTTCAAAACAATTTCCTAGTAAAAATGGTTCGATTTTTGGTTTCGTACTTTTTTGACAAAAATGTTCGGTTTTGATAATTGTTTTGGCAAAAAATGTTCGATTTTGGTAGTTGTTTCGCAGAAAGTTTTGATTTTGGTAGTTGATCACTCATAATTTTGTCATGAAAGTGTAGAGTGTAATGGAAGTTAATGAAAGTTAGTTGATGAAAATTAAAAAACTGAGGGAGAATTACTAAAGTAACCTTACCGAAATGTTAAAAATTTCGAAAAATCAAAAGTTGTACCGCAAAACCGCGTGAGTGACCAAAAGTTTACGTAATACCCAACATGAGTGATCAAAAGTATACAAAGTCATATTAGGATGATCGACTAATATTTTTTAACAAACGTGAGTGATCAATGAAATCATTTACTCTAATATATAACGACTAAACTATTCGGTAGTATTATTTTTGCCACCTGGTTTATCCATGCAAATTAACTCTAATTTAAATGAAATCACTGAGTATAGATTCTATTTTTATATATATATACTGAAATATTTTTCTACCTCAAAGATATGAAATAATGCTGAAATATTTTACTAAATAAACGTGCCTTATGATTATTCTGCTGAATGCTAAGTACCTCATCACCGAAATGTCCACTTCTTTTTGTTCGTCTTTAATTAACTTAGTGCGTACATAGAGCACTACAAACAAACACTAAATAGAGAAATGAAGATAACCCAAATAGGAAAAAAATGGTAGAAAGTTCATATACCTTCAACATGATTCATTTTTCATCCCCACCATGAATAGGACGATGCTACAAACTCAAAAAAAAAAAAAAAAAGTTAAATTCTAGGCGTGACAAACACAAGTGGGTGTGCATCATCAACAAACACCATTTTTGTTCCCCCTCTCAATATGTCTTAATTTTAATCCCCACATTAATTATCACTTAACATACATGAACATCCACCAACCATTTCCTAAAGTAAAAATTCATCTAATTAAACCCTAATTAATTTTTAAAAAGACGAAGATAAAAATACTACCAACTCTCGACCCTTTTTCCCGTATTTTTCAGTTGTCGTTTTAAGCAACTCTATTCCGACGAAGAGTAAATGTCTGAAACACAACGTTCCCGCCGATCGGAAAGTTATCCATAGTGCAACTTCGGCATTTCATCCCTAGTGGCTCGATGGCGGCCGCGACACGCGTCCATACCTTATTGCTAGGACTAGTAGTGGCCACGGATAAGGTCCCGGGCCGAAACACTTGTCCCACCTTCTTTAGCATATCAACAATAACACTCGGATCATCATAAATAGAACCAACACATTCAAAGCTTGCATAGCTAAAACCATCCTCAGGAGTGACATGAATCGTCGAGTAACGATCACCATCCATCCCATTCATCGAGTACCCACATGGATCAAACGCAAAATCACAAATAAGAGCATTAGGGTTTATCATACCGATCCCGGTTATCTCCGTCATCTCCTTCCCGGCCGAATCCCCGTTGCTTCCGTCGTTTAAACGACGGAAGAATTTACGGGCGAGGACGAGGTCGAGATCAGTCATGCAAACCTCGACAACGAACAAATCATTATCGTCCATAGATTGATCCTCATGAACGTAGGCCGAAAAAACATGCCAAGAATGAGTAGACATCTTGGAAGGCATAACTGAGGCCTTTCTATAGCAAAGATGGTTAGGCAAAGTTTGCTCCAAATAGAAAACTTCGTCCTTGAAGCTTGAGTGAGGGTAGGGTTGAGCCTTGGGGAAAATGAAGCTGCCCCTTGTATACCTACAACCACATAGGGCTAGCCCTATGGTTTCTGCAAAGTGAAGTAATGGGAGGATGGATTTCAACAACTGGGTGGTCCCACATGTCTTGATGATGATCTTTGTGGGGTACACAAACAAACTTGATTCAGAAAGTACGTAGGCATCCAAATATTGGTTCCCAACAGCTGATACTACTGTGCATTGAACAACATTCAACACTTCCTCTATTGAGTCGAAATGAAGCTGTCTTAGGCCTATTCCGATCACCGGATCGTCGCCCGAGAATTGAAGCTCCAGTCTTTTCTCAAACCCTTCAAACCCAGACATAGCCATATTGATGATGATTCTTGAAATAATTTAATAATGTTATACTACTAGAAAAATTTAAAACAAGTGAATTACTATAGGAGGGTGTTTAATTCTTGATATGAAAAATAGAGAGTGAATATAGTGATGATGATGAGATCGAGAATGGGTGGTGAAGATGGTAAGATTGGTACAGGGTTGTGGATATATATATTATGGAAGATGATGGGTGGGGGGGGGGGGGGGGGGGGGGGGGGTGTTGTGGGAGAGGGCATGCGGGTGAGGCAACCAAGAAGAATGATTGTGGGCATAATGAATGCAAGATGATGGTTCATTGTTTTTAGGGAGTGATAGAAATCTTTGTTGAGACAACAACATGAATCAGAATTCATGATCACGCGCATTTCTTGTCCTCGATCGTTCTCATAATATCTTCAGACTTCCTTCTCTTTCCAATAAATAATGGAACTTGATATTGACATGTTCATTATATAATTTCATTTTCTGTCTCATACATGCAACTAATATATATATATATATATAATGTATGTAGCTTATTGATTTCTTGTTTCTTGTTGGTTGGTTTAATTTAAGGGCTAATGAACATATAGCAATTACTTATATTTATATTTTAGAAAAAGATCAGTTCATATATTTCATTTCTGTGCATCATGCGTTCCATTATTAATAAGTCACTAGATATAACACATTAAGAAAATCGTGAGGTAATTTTAGTAAGGACGTATCGTCGTGTTATTAATTATATAATTTGGAGTAAAAAAGGAAAAAACAAAATCTGGTATAAGATACACCAAATTTGAACTCATTCACGTATTATTCTTAGTGGTATATTGCATAAGGGATGATATATAGGTTCATACATCTTGAAAGGTAGGTGACCAATAACAAAGTACGTTTTAAAATATATGTGATGTACTAGAAACATCTAATTAGAAGGTCTTAAATTCAACTTTTATTGGAGACAATTTATCTCGAGTTCAATTATAACAATTATGTATTTTATTATTAATTAAAATAAAGATTTTCATTGGTAGCTAGGATTTATATATACCTTAGCGAGGTACATACTCGTCAAATTATTTCTTAGGATATACACCTATCCTATATAGGAATTAGGATATCGCTATACCCTTATAGTTGACCAATTAATAAAAAATTATAATACAGTTTATTATTGGCGTTTGGCCTGTCCCATTTCATATTTCATATTCAACAAATATATGGAGTATAATATATACACATATATCTTTTCATTTAAAAGGTGTACAACTTTTATGCCCTTCTGCAATATATAGTGGAGGATAACCACGTGATCCTGCATAGTTTGGTAATCTCAGAAGAATAAAAATTCCTAGTAATTGATGATTTAGAATTTTGAAGATGATCCTCAACTCAGATGCTCAAATATACTACGAATGATGTTCTATATTGAAAAATCCAAGGAAAAATTAAATTAAATAAAGGAGAAAATTATTCAATGAAGATATAAAGAATGGTTTGGTAGGATTTGCATTTCTGTGAAGTTCAAGATAGATTTTTGTTGCCAAGATCGATATTTGTGGTCACTACTGAACACGTTAGCTAGTTTAGAGAAATAGGGACACAATTATAATATTGATGATAACCATAGTAGATTTCTCATGAAGATAGCCACCATTTATATTTTATGTACTTCTTTTTGTTTAATAACGTTTATCTTATTATTATCTTGGAAGTTAAATGAAGAGGTAATTAGTGAAATAGTGTTATTAAGTGAGCGATCGTTGTTTTTTGATTCTCGTAAATATCATGTGCCCAAATGGAGGTGATACTGTTAACATTGAAAGGATATACTTATTATTGGGTCATTTTTATAATTTTGATAAAAACTTGAAAAAATATTGATATTTTGGGTTTTTCAAAATGAGAGCAAATGATTTCCGTATGTATCGTCTATGCAAATAGTCCATAAAATAAACTTAAATTTTCTTTCTTTATTAACATTTAATGGAGGTATTAATTGAGGGACCATTTACACACATGATACACACTTACGGTGACCATTAACACATCATTTCACTTACGGGACCAAATTGTAATAGTCACCTACTTACTATAACCATTTTATCGATTATCTGTTAAATTAAAAACCTACTATATTCATACTAACTAAAATGATAATATGCATTGGTACACTTGAATTTTAAGTATAGAAAGTAATTAATTAAATAGAGTACTGAGATAAGTAATTAAAACAGAGGACAAAAAACAAAACATTGAATAATTACATCTAGTACTACTAATATGGTAATGTACAAGACGCAGCCTAACAAAGTATTGAAAGGAACATGAAGAATGTCTATCCAGAAGTGGGCAGGTGAGTAGAAAGAGGCCTAGACGTGACCAAAAGTCATCGATTGACCTTTTAAAGGAAACAACAAACCACTCAAAATGAATCAAGCGTGGCCCTTGAATAATCAGATAAATATGTATCCAAAGACTAGTGAGTATATACCTAATCACATTTCATCATTCTTTGCTCATGCAATGCAAATCATGCTATTTCGTTCTTATTCTAACCAGCCTATGTATGTGTATTTCTTAAACTGTTGTTACACCACTAATTGTTCCTCCAAGTATATATTCGATTCATTTTTAGTTCAAAATTAATTATATCATTTGAACGTGATGTTTTGCGACATTCTGGGGTTAACATTCAAATTTTGAAAATGTGGAATAATTTTTTATGATGTTTTTCCATCATAGTTAAAGGAAATGTCAAAAATCTGTATAGTTATTCCAAGGATCCACTATACACACCTGAATAGTGTTTTTAGGGTGTACAATTACTATTTTGTCCTTGAATTACCTTCCTCAATTACTACATTTCTAAATAGGGGACATACACATAATTTCACATCGAAAAGTACTACTGTTTTGATGTGTATAACAGTTCAGCTATTCCAAAACCATTCAAACGCCTTAACATCAACTTTTTTCATGTTTTTTTATGGTTTTGGAACAACAAAGTTACCCTATATTTTTAAAAAATTACATTTGGACCCCATAAAAGTCAAGTTCTAATATCATTATTAAATTCGGAACTAAATGCGAGAATATACAATATTAGGAATTATTACTGTAACAATATCACTTATATATTGTGATGAAAATACAATTTAACCCTACTTATCGAACGATAGCTGTAATTAACTAGAGTTATAGAACGTATATATTATCATGCGGTTCCATAGGAGCTACTCGAGTAAAGAATAAGTTTTACGGAAGTATTAAGTTAGTAGAAACATTTATTCCGTTTTGAGAAAGATTAGTTGGATAATTGGGCTAACTTTAAGGGGTAATACTCTGCCTACTTACCACAATGTTTGTCCTTGGCTTTTAAGTTACTTTAGATGATGTATGTACATCCTTCACCATACATTTTATTTGCTTTAATCATAGCTAGCTTACTAGTATAAATATAAATATAAATATATGGAGATAGTATGATGGTAAAATGGCAAAAAAGATGAGAAAGCGACAATGTAACAACAAAGGATAAATAGGGAGCTGGAAAGTAAGCATAGAGACCAATCATACCAAATTGTGAAAAAATTGTGTGCAGTAGTCACTGGGGAAAACTAATTTTCCTGTATTACTTTTCAGTGATAAATTCGTCCCAATATATTCTTATCAAATCGATAAAAGTGATATTGAAAATTGATAGATGAATTTCCTTTTCTTACATATTGTTAATCGAGTGGATGAAACATACATTAAATACAAAATGAATTACAAAACACAATACGATAAATTTAAAATAACTCAACTAACAAAAAAAATATGTCAACTATATTTCGAGTGAATGAGTTTATAACTGGTTTTATATCTAGTACCTGTTTCATTCACTCGATTAATAATATGCACAAAATGTAGCCATCTACCGGATGAAACTGACATTCTTTGTTAATTTAAATAACGTTTTCATCTGTTCGATAAAAATATTGGTTTTTCCCCGAAAGTAATCTTGTGAAATTATAGGCACCCTTTGTAGTTATTAGGAGAGGAAAATGATGCATAATGTGTGCGTCATGAACAATCTTATGCTGGCTTGCTGGCACACTCATATTATTACATTTTCCACATCTTACCCTGCATGCGCACCACCAAACTCTTTTCTTTTAAAAAAACACATTTTAGTGATCGTTTATTTAATTTCTATAATGTATTTCACCAACTTATCCTATCTTATTTTGGTAGTGTAATAAAAGAAGATAGTGTAATAAAAGAAGATATGTAGTGTTTGCATATTTGCATTTATCTTAAATCATTGGAGCAAAATGTGATCACGCTCACATTAAGCGCCTCATAAATAGTTAATACTGGGTGTGAAAATAGTCCTCGGCCCAAAAAAATTAAATTGAAATTGATCATTAGTTTCAAATCATATCACCAAATTACAGTTTAATAATTCTAATAATAACTTTGTTGTGATTTAATTCTCAATAGTGGTAAAAAAATTTGTAAATTGATTTCTAAGTTGTTAACTTCTCCATTAACAACTAATTGCCACACACGATTGGTGAGTATTTTGGGACACACAATAAATTATAAAAGCTTGAACATCATATTCAATGCTAAGAAAATATCTTAAACCCATTTAAAGTTTGAAGGAAAAGCTTTTAAATCACTTTGAAAAGGGATTGACTTCCCAAATGCTTGTTGCCTTAACTATTAACGAAGAATTCAAGTTGAAAATCAATATATAACTTTTTTGTTATTATCGAAAATCAAATTGCAACTTTATCACTACTGAAATTAAAATGCATCCTCATACCATCATAGAAAAGATGCAACCAATTTATATGATTTAGCAAGTAGAAAGTTGTAGAATTAGAGGTCTCCATTCTCCAAGCTCAATCTAATTGATTTGGTCCCACATACAATAGACATTCTAATCACAAAGTCCCCCACAAAAATGATAAGCCTGAAACCCTGAATTGGCCCCTACTTAAGGGGGGCTTGAATAAAAGTGTCCCCGACAAGAAGCATTGGAGGTCCCATAAGACCTTTACACATAATAATATAATGTGTATGCTACCTTGATCACATACATAACCATTGCTAATCTAACAATGTAACAACATTTTATGGACACATTGACCCCATTGGAGACCCCATTGGAGACACATTCAAAATTCACTAAGCTTCAATTGGCTTTAGGCCTTTAGCCGCCATACATGCTTGCACGCCAAACATGTAGGAGGAGATAGCTAAGTACTATATAGTATACATTTACATATTTGGGCACTAATTCATGCCAAATATATGTGAGATTGTGAGTGGTAATATCACATGCGCACAAAATATAACTAATGCACACCACTTTTAATTTAGTTGACATACACATACCCAAGCAAGGTAGGAAAACGTACCTAGTTAACTTTTGACTATCATTATCTACTGTTAATCAATTTCTTTCTTATCCTAGATGGATTATTTTGAGATTTTACACTTGGTGCTGGATTATTAAGTTATCTCAATTTTTGAGTTAATCGAATAGCTTAGTGAAAAAGATTTTTGCTAGTGACCAAAAGGTCCTGGGTTCGAAACTCACCTCATCGATAATTTGCAAAAAAAAAAAAAGTTATCTCAATTTTTGGGAAGCTTATAATCTCTCATTATAATTTTTAACAAGATTAGCCTAATTGACTTAGGTACGTCAAAGAGGTAATTGTCAATCTAAATTTGCAAAAATGTGATCACGGTGGGTCAAACAAATGTTATAAGAAATTGTATGTGTTTTCAATTTTGTCCTGGTCCCAACTCTATATCTAAGCGGTAAAATATAAAATAGGAGGCAATTTAAAAATAATGATAGTTCAATCACTTATTTAAAAGAATTAAAATTGAGATCCCTCAACTAGCGTTCGGATACCTTAGGGGCCAAAATAATATTTATGAAGTATTGTTACTAATGATGGTTTAAGCTATATCGAGTGAACTAGAAATTAAAAATACAGAATATGGCAGTCATGTTATAGGATTATTTCCTTTGATATAATCATCAAATGGCATGTGAATAACCACTAGCTGAGTCTTCCACTCTCAACAATAACGTCCAAATATTATGTCAACATTACCCAATATTTCAATTGTTTGTTCCAAAACATACATAAACTCCATGCTCTGTCCAAATATTACAATGCACTTCTTTCTGATACTACTATTTGTCAAACACATAATGGAAGCTTTTATATCGTGACCCAAAATTTTATATACGTGGAATTGAATTTCTCAACCATGTTCACTTAAATATCATATATAAAATTTACACGTCACCTTAATAACGAAATTGACGCCTGATACCATGATGAAGTTCTATTAATGATAATTAGACTAAGAAAACACATTATACATATTGCATAATTAATTAAAATTGCATTTTATTAATCTAATCATTGTCATCGCATTCTTTTTCACTTTTTACCAATTATATCAATCGTTACACCTCCTCGAGCCCTGCCCCCAGGAAAGCAAAATCTTTGGATATTAGATGAAGCCTTCCACGCTACATGATAATATCATTCCTTCTTTATTTATGCAGTTCCCAACCAATTTCTAGTTTTTATACTAATAATTACTCGTATAGTCGTATCCATATCTTTCTTGATAGCTCCACACTAACAATCATGTCCATCATCTTCTTCATTTTGGGAAATACGATCTCTAATATAAATATAAAACAAAGTTACGTTCGATTTACTAATTCGAACATTAATTGCTAATGTATATCAAAAGAAAATTCATTTAAAATTATTGTAATTTTCCTTGTCAAGTCAGCATTTCCTGAATCAAAAACAGCAATCGATTCTTTGTATTTGGATGAATAGATCAAAAAACATTCTTTCAAAACATTTGTTTGATGCTCTTGTCGTTATACTTTACTTGATTAATCGCTTAATTCACTTTCATGAGAAGATCGCAACACCAAACTTTTCGAATAGCATGTTTTGTTTTTCTAACTAAAAAAGTTGTTTGCTAAATTATACTCGTACTATTATGAATATAATGAGTCAGAGCATGCAGCTGATTAGTGGGAAACATCCAACTAATATATTTTCTCTTCTGATAAAACTGTAATCTCCTATAATGCTGACATAAACATGTTGTCACTCTCCCCTGCTGCTCGCTACTAGCTTTATCTAGGACTTTTGTCGAGTCGAACCGAATCGTTATAATTAAAACTTGATGTCATTATCATTCGAGTGTAAAATTAATATGTGTCTTTCTTTTAAAATATTTTTAGTTATTCAAACCGAAACCTATTGAGTTTTTGAGTTAATTTTAGGCTCGATAGAAGGCATAAATAGCTAAATTTATGGGTTACATTCGTCTTGCCCCCTCAACTCTGGGAAAATTTCAAAGTCTCTCATAATTACTTTGTTAAGTCTCAAATTGCTCTATATATTATATTTTTTTATTGTGCCCCTAAATCATAATATTAACCTATGAAGTAATATAAAACAAGATCAAACTTGAAATAACAAATTTATTGATTGACATTTTTTTATGGTATCAAAATTATTAGATTAAAAATTAACCCACCTCATTTATCTTCTTTCTCACACCCTACCCCTAACTTCATACCCTCTGCATCCACACTCACCGCCACCACCACTGAAACAACATAGCCCACCACCACCAACATAGAATAGGACCAGCCCCCGTCCCCCATTCATCGAATAGCCACCACCCTCCCCTTATAGCAAATTGCGACCATCCCCCTCCCCTTCCCTTGGAAAAACGAGACCGTACTCCTCGTCGTTGTTGCTATCGTAAATAGATTTATTAAGCTCCACGACCTCTCCCTTTTTAGCAAAACTCGCTGTCGCAGCGGGTAGGGGGAGCAGACGAGCAGTGGTGGGTGGGTGTAAATGTAAAAGACAAATAAGTGGGGTTAATTTTTAATTTATGACTTTTTTATTACTTTAAAAATAAATATACATGTTTTATAGATTTTAAAAAAATGTACCAAAACATTACTAAATGTGTTATTCCACATTTGCCCTTTTATGAACATTAGTTTAGTGAGCAATTTAGAAGGCAAAATAAATAAATAAACGACAATTTCAAATTTTACAAACTATTAGGAGACAGTTTGAAATTTCGTGATAATATAAGGGCAACAAGAAAATAAACCTTTGATTTATCAATCGTAAAGTAATAAGACACTTTTTACTTTTTGGTAATTTTCTCACTGGGAAAAGATTTAATTTTGGATTCCAATGGATAAAGTTTGATGAGATTCTTGACAGAGATTAGGCTAATATTTTAATTGATATGGATTTACTATACACTTTTGAAGCCTTGATAATGTCAGGAGTGAAGCAAGGTTATAGTATTAGTTATATAAACATGGTGACATTATCATGTTACCTCTTAGCCATACCCTCTGCCTTCTTGCCCAATCTTATTTTACGCATTAGTTATCCACTTGGTCGGAGTCTAGGCCTGTGAACAAACGTTAATATTCGAAACGGTTCGACGTATTTGGCTCGAAAAAGCTTGATTTGAAGTGCGATTCGACATGTCAAACCTCAAACCAAATATAAAAAGTGGATATTCGTCAAACCGAGCCAAACGGTGCGAAAAAGCTTGGCTCGATTCATTTATGTCATCTCTTTTATATATATATATATTATATAATATAATTATATATGTAGTAAAACGTCTATAAATTAATATTCTATAAATTAATAATCTCTCTAAGATTATAACTTGCCATTCTATTGTTATGTTTTAACGTTTAAAATTGTTGTCTATTTAATTATCAAGCCGCACATTTTCAAACGGTTTGGCTCGAATCAAGCCAAATTAAGCCAAATATCTTATTGAAATTTCCTTCAAACCTCAAGCCAAACTAATTTTTTAGATATTTGACCAAATCAAGCCAAATCAAACCTTAGGCCAAAATAAATCAAGCCAAACTCAAATATGTCAACTGTTTGGCTTGATTCGGCTCGATTACAGGCCTAGGTCGGACCAATTTTGCTTTCTAACACATCACCTCAAATTAAGATAAATTAACAAAGATTTTATTTCTAGTCAAATGTTGTTTGTATACTATTGAATTTATTGATCTCAATCGAGATGAAATGTGGTGAAATATAACAAAAAACATTATACGGAGTATATGGCAATGGCTTGCAACAGGGTCATTATAGGTCTCATTACTTTGTATCATTGCCAATGGAAACATGCAACTCTAATTCACATTATGGAAATAAAATACTAAGGTGATTATTTTGTTCAAATGATCACATGGCAACATTTCGACATACTTGGAACAACAAGCAAAAGTAGAACACCACTCTGTTTCCCAATGAAGAGTGTATTTACTAGCTAGAGTTGGGAAATAGGGGTTGCAGGTTCAATATCATTCCTACAAACATGCATACATAATCCCTGTAGGAGAACACTTACAATTACTTATATATTCTAGTAATTCTCCAATTCCGGAATGGTAACAACAGATGGTTTCCATTTCCGACGACTTTGAGCATCTTTCACCAGCATCTCTAGCTGTTGCAAAGACATCACAACCTTCACTTGTTTCCCCCTGCGGTCATTTCCCTTTGCAATCATCCGATCAACTGCTTTAGGAATGAGATAATAAACCTCCCCTGATCTCAGCTTAGTCTCAGGCGATAACGGCTCTTTTGGTTTAGAAGGATGGACTAGCTTGAATCCCTGCTGGTGATAAGGTGCAGAATTTATGATAGCTGCTGCCTCGGTTGCCGCCTGAACGAGTTCTTTCCTCCCATCAAAAGTGAGAATGGTGGCATTCTTGTTGGATGGAAGGCAAAACGTACCTACGCAGTTCCCCATTATGTATTTAGTACTGTATAGGATTTACTATTAATTGGTTGATCATTTTCTCTTTACAGAGTTTGTATATATACATGCTGCTAGTGAACTACTGTAAGCAGGCACGTCTGAGGTATGAAACAAACGTGCTATCCACCACATGGTCTCCCATTGAGCTTTCATGAGCTACAACAAAATTAAGCTTATAATTATATATGTAACAACAAAAGTCAATGGACGATGATTAAGTATATTAATTTTATCAAAGTCAGACTAGGTTAGCAAAAGAGCAAAGGGTTGACCCCTTTATTTAACTTACAAAAAATTAGTCAAAAGGACTCATGGTAGGTTAAACAAAATAAAAAATGTTACTTATAAGAACACATATAAACCTGAGGCCTGAGAGTGCTTTGACTACTAAAATGATATACGAACGAGGATACATCTAACTATCAGAAATTCAGGGGAGCTAAAAACTCTGTGCATACTTTAACAAGAAATCGCTTTTTAGTCGTCTTATCTCTTGCAATAACACAGGAAGTGGCCATGTAAGTTGAAGCCATATGCATGTATAATGAATAACATTCATTCTTCAAAGGCTTTTCGTCATAAAGCAGATGAGCTCAAACATTAACTAAAGAGTACAAAATGCATTTCAGGAGAATATGTTAGTATAGTAGCATGTGTGGTATCTTTTAGTATCTACATTACATTAGACGTCCTCATTGCATGACCAATATCTGTATAACTGTGTCGCACTACTCTGTTCTATTAACACATGTAACATGTTCAATGGAAAAATGATGCTGGAATTAGCAAGATGTTAATGTCAATATATATGAAGTCCATAGCTGAATTGCCTGAATATATATAATGAGGGATGATAAGCTATGAGCCAACAAGACTCAGGAGACAAAATACCATCAACAGACTAGCCAATCCTTAACATGTTATTTAAGATTTAAGAAGACATTCAGTACTGCTCAAAATAAGTCAATACACTAACTTATGTCTAGACTAGACTAAAATGTCAGTTCTTAAGAAGATCCACCATAATCCTACTATGGCTCAAAGTAAGTGTAACATGTTCGAATATTCTCATAGGCATCAGAGCAGATCACCTTTCTCATCTGTACTGAAATGTAACGGCGTGACAAGGTTTTCGAGATAGGTGTACTCTCCTGGTCTTAACCCATATAATTCAGGAACCTCAAGAGCCTCATACCTTTAATCTCGAGTATAATGTAAGATCAATCCGTAGTCCATACCCATCATCAACTAGTAATATGATTCCAAGATGTTCCTCAAAACCATGTTTCTTCCTAGTTGCAAAAACTTCCTTGCCAGAAGAACGCAATCCAGGTGGCAGCACAATGAGCATTTGATTGAGAAGACAACAATTGTCCATGAACCAACTTCCGCATATTCCTTCTGCAAAGAAAGGGCAATACTCAAAACTCATGAACACCAGACCTACCAGGACCATCTGCAAAGAAAGGGCAATCTTGGTACACACCAACATCAAATTGTGAAATCTCTAGACTTCTAGGCATGACTACCTTGTGAAATTTCTCCTTCACCAAATCAAAAGCTCCAAATTACAAAATTCGAGCTCGAGTCAAATGCAACAGAGACATGTTCAGGACTTAAACTATGAGGAGGCAATGCCCATTGCCCAATGAAGAGCTCCATCAACAAATGTGCCTACAATCCCTGTCGGTATATCAACATAAAAATCCAAAGGAGAATCCTCAACCCTTCTATAAGAATCACATTTCAAGGAATACACATAAAACAAACTTCACAAGGAGAAGAAAGATTATCAGTTTCCTTCTCTTCTCCACCATCCAGGAAACTTCACACTCGGCGTTCTCTAAGACGGTACAACTTCATTACCCTAAAATCATCACACTCAGCACTATACCAGATTCTCAAAACTACCGCTAAGCTCAAAACCGATTCTGGGCACTTTCTTACATATGGCAGTGGTTGCATTAAAATGTAAAATTCTTCACAATCAAGCACTATGCAGCATAACCCTTCACAACAAGTCAACAACAGTCACGTCAACAGTTTTGCAACAATTCTTCTCATAAAGATAACATTTTTTTTTCATTTCAAGATTACTATTAGAAACCTGAAGCTTCCCATTACACAAAGAGTCTCCGAAAGCCATTAAGTCTACTGGTTTCAAACAAAGCTATCAATATTCGATATAGCCCACTTGAGGTGTTTTGTGACAAAATCCAGAAGAGGAAATAAGAGAATACCAAGATTTAGAAACAAAATTGAACGATGTCAAAGTTTTCAGACAAAGTCCAACAAGAATTTTTCCAAGAAAATTACAAGAAAGATTATTAGCAGAGGTACCATATTTTGTTGGTGTTGTTGGTGATGACTGATGACTGATGACTGATGACTGATGAGGAGACCATGGAGGTTCTCTCGGTGTCGCTAGCAATGAATGAGTCAGCTAAACTAAGCGATCTGAATTTGAGTTCGAACCAAATACTGCACGGCTATGCTCGACTAAATTGAGCCGACTCTTGAATTGACTTACATGTTAGCTTTGGTTGCATAAATACTCGTGTGTAATCGATGATAAATATTGTAGTTCTTATTATTTTCTTACGATTTTATTTATATGATAATTAATTTTGTTAATTATAGGTAAATTATATTTTTATTGATCTGATTGAAATTAAGTTCTGAAATAAGTTAGCTGACTCTTAAATCGTAGATGGGTTCGAAATTGCCTGGCTCGATGAAAGCTCTCTGATTCGAGCAAAAAGGTATTCACATTAAGCGTTATTTGTTCATAGCTCTTAAGGAAAAATATCAAAAATACCATTGTTTATATGTCAAATTTTAACTAGGTTTGACAAACTAATAGCAAGTAGAGGCAAGCTAATAGAGCAAAAAAAAAAAATCTATAATTCATGTTCGACTGGCTAAAGTAAATAAAAACAACAGTATTTTATTGGAAAAAGGGAGTGTATAATGCCTATAATAAAAAGTCCACATGATACTCTGTTATCTTTCGTACTTTTTAAATTTATTTTAATTAATAATTTTTTTTTTACTTATTAATTTTAATTGGTTATTACCTAAATAAAATTTCAAAACTAAAATATGTTTAACTATATAAATATAATCTATGCCAAGATTGTCTTTTACATATAATTTATGTCAAGATTTTTCTTTTTTTTGTTGGGTCATTTTCAAGAACTGTTCTTGTTTAGGGCGATGTTAAGCTTTAGCCATTGGAGATACTACCAGAGCTGGCAACTTGAATTTGCTTCATAAACCACATTTTTCTAGAAACCTAAATACTCATCTGGATCGTAAATACTCAACTTTGACTATAATTTGCCAACTCTCAAGTAACTACTCTTTTCTCTAGAGTCTTCTTCATTTCTATTTTCCCCCATATATGTAGGTCCCTTTTTGCTTGTCCATTTTGTTTACTAATTTTATTATTATTATTATTATTATTTCATGTTATAGGAAATTCTTTTCACATAAATCAAATCGTTGCTTAGACTGTAATTTGAGGTATGTCTTGGATATTAACAAAAATGTGTTCTTTCTATTCATTCTGTTTAATGTTTGTCGTTTTGTTTCTTACAACGAAATATTGTTAATATCTTGGATATTAATATTATGTTATTGTTTGTTATTTTGCTTCTTAAACTGGTATTTGAAATTGGTAGGTCTTGGATATCAATATAATTTTGTTCTTTATATATATTGCTGTTTATCATTTGTGATTTTGCCTCTTATAGTGAAACTAAAAGTTGGTATCTCTGGCTATCAATAAAAAGTTGTTCTTTATATATAATTATGTTTATTGTTTGTATTTATGCCACCAACACTGGAAGTCGAAATTGGTATGTCTGCGATATTAATAAAAATTTGTTCTTTATATATAAATATGTTTATTGTTTGTCATTATGCTACTAACACTGAAACTCGAAATTGGTATGTGTGGCACATCAACAAATACTTGTTCTTTATATATAATTATGTTTATTGTTTGTAATTTTGCTTTTTAATAGGAGGATATATTGATTTTATCAAGCTAGTTCAATGGGGAAACCCTTGATTTTTGAGATATTAGAGAAGCCGGCGACAAGCTGTATAATTGGATTATGTTCTGCAATATGGCTTTATATACAGAAGAAAAATATTGGGTATGAGCATGTAGGGTTGAGTTACGACACCGCAGTCGAAGGTCATCATTGGAGGATTATAACTTCTGCATTTTCGCATATTAGTATTCTCCATTTGGTTTTCAATATGAGTGCACTTTGGAGTCTTGGTGTTGTTGAGCAATTGAAGCATATGGGTCTTGGAGTTGAATACTATCTACAGTATACTCTGGTGTTAGTTGTGTCGTCCGGTTTGCTTGTTCTGGGGATGTACCATGTGCTGATCCAGCGGTTTAAATTTGATTATTTTCGGAGAGTGACTGCTGTTGGTTATTCTTGTGTGGTTTTTGGGTGGATGACAATTTTGTCAGTGAAGCAGCCATCATCAAAGTTGGAACTTTTTGGGTTTCTTTCACTACCGATTAGTTTTGCTCCATTTGAGTCTCTGATATTCACAGCAATTATTGTTCCACAAGCAAGTTTTCTGGGGCATTTGTCAGGGATTGTGGTTGGCTATGCCATTGCCTGGGGTATTATACATGGAGTGAATAATTACTGGGCTATTTCGATGCTCGGCTGGATTTTGCTCGTCTTTGTTGTCAGTTTGAAGAAGTCTGGGGCATATGATTTTGGCTTCCTCAAGATTGAGCCTGTGACTGATCCGTCTTTGCCTTCTGTAAGGGCTTTTGCTTCAGGAAGTGGTAGAACCCTGCAGCTGAGCTCGGTTCCAGGTGGTGGTGTGGATTTTGTGTAGTGTCTACTATTTAGTACGAAGTAGGGTGAGTTTCACTGTACATGTGATCCCTTCCAGTTTAGTTCTTACTCAATCTGCAGGGATCATGTTCTGCGAGATGGTGGTGGTTTCTTCAAGGTGGAACTTTTTCATTGGTGTTGATCTGTCATCAGTATCGTAGTCCCTAGAAGGTGGTAAGTAGCGCACTGGGATCAAGCTATCCAGAACAACCAAAGCAGTAACTGATATTTTGAAGAATGAACATTTACTACTATTGTTGAATTGTTGGATGTGTTTTTAGTTTCTTAAGGGTATGCCTCTGTGAAGCTGTTAAACTTACATATGGTATATAAATCATGTTTAATACTCCATTGAAGTATTAAGTAAATTATATTGCAAGATGATAAACCTTAAAATGATATCTAGAAAAATACTGGAGTAATTTATTTTGTATATCACTTGGCTATATCATATTCTGTACTTCTTGCATTACAAATTTGGATACTCTAACAACAACGCTCTTGCAGTTTCAACTAATGAATGCATTGTGGAACTGTGCCGGCTCACGCCAACAGTTCCAGAGAAGATATTGAAGCTCTCCACGTCTGATATGGTTTCTGTTATCCACTCTAGCTCCTTCTCCATTCCAAGGTTCCTGAATATCTCAATATTTCTCTTTTTGTCTTTCATCATCCATATAGCCAATTCTATGATGAACCTTCTCATTCTTGGAACCCTGATTGAAGGATACTGATATTTGTGTAATATATTTACGAGTTTGTTGGCTAAATCAGCCTCTTCGATCCCAGCATCATCAAACATGGTTCGTGATTGCTGAGAAGACATATATTTGAACACATGTGCAGCTAGTCCAATCATTACCTCCTGCAGTTTGTTTTCTTCCTCCATTATTGCTTTAAGAACCTGCAAGGGGGTAAAATGTGACTGCATAATTATCCTCTTTCCTGGGACAAAAAAATTCCAAAGATCGTATATAGAATTGTATGAGTGAATCAAATTAGCCTAATGTAATGTTAGGATTATGGGTTCAATCTAACCAGAATAACGTCTAATAAGAAAAAGAGAAACTTACAGTAGGTCCTGCAGCAGTCAGATCTTTTAATTGTTCAAAGCATTCTGCTCCACTATAGACGCAAAGATTTCGTAAAATCCTGGCCGCATTAACCCGAAGCACTGTATCTTCCAAGGCTGTAATAAGCTTGGCAGATACATTTAATCTGAGAATGCGTTGGCAGCTATCTTTGCTCTCTAATGCTAGCATGGAGATTGCTTCTCCGGCTGAAGTTTTAACATGATTCTGGTTCGGGGGAATAGTTTGAGAAAAGAAGACATGGAATAACTCCTTGAAAATACCACCTGTGCACCCAATCCTCGCTGTTGCATCTGCCTCGAGTGCCAAGCTTGATAGTATTTCAATCCCTAGTTTCTGCAGCATTGGATATTTTTCTCCATAACGCAGTATGTCTCTGATATTGCTGATTGTGAATACTATCTCCGAGATCTCTTTCCTAAGTTGTTTACCTGTGGCACCTGTTGTGCTTGCCAGCATCTTTACAACCTGCAAAGATCTCTTGACTGTTAAAATTTGAGTTGATGTCATTCCATCAGCCCTCAGTAACCTTTCTCCAGTATGTGTAAAGTCTATGATCTTCGGTAGCAGACCTCTTGTGTTTCCAATCTTTCCACAGTTATCATGGTCACGAGCAAGTTTCTTCAGAATTGATAATCCCAAGAGATTGAATGTCCAGAAATCATAGTTTTCATCATCAAAAACCATTCTCTTCTCTGAAATCTCATCGGCTGACCCACTGAAGGTCCTACAAATATGTAGCAGAGATGATATCGACTCCATTGCCCCTGGTATTCCGGCAACCCGTAGAGCATTCTGTTTCTTACCAGCAAGGTACGACAAAATCTCTGCTGCTGATAGTCTGATCTCCTCTTCTTGCAAGTCCTTCCAGTTCAGCATCTCTACTAACCTATCCATCACAGATATGCTTATTCCAATCTTCTGGAGGGTGTCTTCTGAGAACCTGGGGCTAGTTGCAAATGTCCTTAATAAACGAGCCCCAATCAGCTGCTCGTCGGGGGAGTCTGAGGCCAGTAGTTCCATTGCAAATGAAACCATGTCCATTTTCAGGCCATCAAATATGCTTCCATTTACAGATCTTGAATATGCATCATAGAAGAACCTAGTGGTTGCAATCATACCTGATGGGCCTAGATCACACTCGTCATTAACTTTCTCTAATAGCCTGTGGCACATTACCTTCCATTCCCAGTATGCTTTCTCCATGAGAAATAACAACGCTTCTGCCAATGCCAAGGAGTAGAACATATTAAGAGCTGCCTTCCTGTTCCTCTTGTCAGTATCTCCTTTTGCAATTTCTCCGTAGTTATGTCTTATGAGCTTCATCAATGATAGAGCTGCGCAGGTTATTGCAGACAAGAGTTGTAGCCAGTGGAGAAGTTTGCTTATGTTTTTTGATGTGAACACCCATTTGGCGTAAGGAAGGAGGGGGACCTCTGAAGTGGACCAGGTTCTTGTTGGAGTTCTGTGTTGGTCCCATTTCCTCTGAGCTGTCCGCTTGAGCTCCCTACTGTGATGGCTGGTCTTCGAAACTGCAGAAAGTGGCTTGCATGCCTTCCTAACTATCATGGCAATATCATGTGATCTAGTCCTTATGGCACGGAAGCTATTGACTCCGACATCGCTAAAAGACCATGTAGCTTGATGTTGCCACTCAAGCTCATGACTTCTGCTAAATATCCGCGCTCCCTCAATTACTAAAATAACAGTGATGAACCAGAAGTCTGTTTTGTCAAGAGTAATAGCAAAACCACCAAGAAGGACAACTGTTGCCCAAACAAAGCCCAATGTCCCTAGCCCACTGGCAGCTTTCTCTAGCACTGCTAGCCTGAGAGCAAAAAGTGTAAGCTTCTTTTCTGGTGCACGAACCCCCGTTCTTTTTAAAGTACCAGAATTCATAGTGCTACTATTTTTCGTCTCCACTGAGCTATGAGGCTCAAACATGGTGGTCGGACTAGGACCTGGACTTCCTACTTCGTTGATTCTTACATCCATCTCCGATATCTGCATGCAGGTGAACACTTCCTTCACTCTCGACCGACGTCCTTCCATCCATTTTGGTGCTTTTCGACTAATGTGGAAATAATCCAGTCAAACAATAATTGTTGGCAGTCACGAGTCGGTAACAGTCGTACTTGTTTTTCTGTGATGTTATTGATGATTTGGCAAGTTGCAATGAAGTAACACAATGCTAAGTTGATGGATATAAGGAAGAGAAGAATGTAAGATTAGGAGGCACGTTTAGTTTTGTTGTTAAGAAGTGGAAATACAAATGTTTTAAGTTGCGTCTGTTTCTGCAACTTTTAAAAGAAGTTAGCATTTCTGGTTATAGTAGTTTCTTCATCTGCTCGTTTAGCTTTTTCTTAAGACTTAAAAAAGGAGTTTCTCTTCCTGTCTCTTTACTGTCTTCTTTCTGACAATCAATGAATTCAAAAGGTTCCTTTTTTAGTAACCTAAAGTGTCTTAAACTTCATCTTTCATTATCTTGTATAGCTATATTATATCTACAAATTAATCATACACATAACACATGAATGATGTGTTTTAAGGTTCACGTATTGCTTAGATCATAAAGGCATCTAAATAATGTTAATCTTGATAAATGCATATTGCGTGCTCTATGTTTCTGTGGTGGAAATGATTCTGAATTACGTTCTTTTAAGTTCTTCTTCTTGTGTGGAAACTTTCGCTTTTCGAAGTCGAAGTTGCATGTGTACAGAAGTTACATGTTAAATAAAAAGAAGAAGAATTACAAGTAGACAAACAGGCATACCCTGATTATCCCAAAGACTATTAAAAAAAGGACAAAAACGATAAGAAATAATAGTTTTATGAGATTTTGTTAGATTCGTCTCAATATATATTTTTGAAATATTAAATTTTTATAACTTTTTTGCATGTTAAATAAGAGATATTTATCTTTTAAATCGTATTTTTTTTACCATGAAAAGTCAAAATGTGACAACAATTTAGGGATGAAAGGAGTATTTCTTATCGTATGACTATTCATAACTTCCAGTATTTGAGGGAGAAAAACTTAAAATACTTAAATATGCGAATTGAATTGGAATGTCTTACCGCCTTAATTAGAATGATTATCTATTATTGCGCTTAAATTGTTTAATTAGTGTTGCGACATTGACAAAACAGCTGGTGAAGATGGCTTGCAGACTGCAACACAAATAATATGATCGTTAATTAGCGTACACGAATGTCCTCCAAACGAAATTCAGTTATGTATGAGCATAACCAAAATGGAGAGTATGTGTATATTCCACTATCGCAAATGCTATATAGAGTACTTTTAAACATAGTACCCTATGTTAATGTCGAAAATACCCCCAAAAGTTATCATCCTCAAACAATTACTCGGTCATTTTCACATTCCAACTTCTCTGTCTAACTGATTCTCCCACCAGTTTCTTAAAGTTCTCATCCTAGATCTGATTATTTATGCAATTTAATGATGAGGACCACAACATATTCCATTATTAAAAGTAATCCAACAATTCCAAACACAAACGAATCTATTCATTTCATCTACAAGATTAAGTGATGAAATTTTTGTTTGATTTGTTCTTTATAATACCTAAATGATTATTCTTTTATTCACCAACAAGAAAACCCCGTTTTAAATACAAGAAACAAAAAATAAAATTTTCAATAAAAAAGAAATTAAAATAAAATTGCTCATAAAAGAAAATTTAATAATTCAAATTTCTTCTCTCATACTCCTTATTAGATAATTCTATAGAACAAAAATTGACCAAATTAATATGAGAGTGAAAGAGGCAGTTTTGGGTCATTGTTGGCCTGTTGGCCTTTGGGGATTAGCATGAAGGTGAAAGATCGGGAATTTAGGTGGTTATGAGATGAAAGACAGAAATTGATTTTGATGAGAGACAAAACAACTGAAACAAAAAATTGTGTTTAGGCCTATTTAAAGGGGTATTTTAGTAATTTTAATTGAGTACTATATCTAAGTGTACTATACATAGCATTACCCTTCTACTATTAAATCCGTTTCCGTTTGATTTTATGATGTAATCGATAGTATGATTTTGATGGTTAATATTCTTCCACTATAAAGTTAGATTATTTACAATAGGGAAGAATTGCAAATATTTTACAATAATAGATAAATAATGTAATTGAAAAAATAAGGCTTTTTTTTCATCTGGGCTTTACGTTTGATATTCAAAACTGAGCTTTCCAAATCGAATACCTCGAATCGAGTCAAACTTTCAAGTTCATTTACAGACCTACAAGGACTAATATTACTTAAAAAATATCATGTATACTAGAACATTAAGGTTCCATTGAAAAATGAAGACTTTCTAATCGAATATTCAAGTTCGTAAGCAGCAGCTTTATCATCAAAAAGTTTGAACAAGGTGAGTTCGATTCAGCTCTTTAATGAGCAGAGAGAAGGTTCTTTTCTCGTAAGGAGCAAATTGTTGTAATGGTCCCTGGAAGTGGGTTCAGGTTGTCTTTTAATCCTCGAAAGTACAAAAGTTGCAACTCAATCCACGATATTGGCCAATGATTGTAGATTGATCCAACTTATTAACAACTCGTGCAACTCACCTTTAATCCTCGAAAGTAAAGCCCCAATGACGATTGTAGTTCACTCCTAAGCTAATTCTATTATTGTCGTTATAACTTATTAACAACTCGTGCAACTCACGAGCCGCGTGGACTGTTCACATTTAACAACGCCGTTTAATTTTGGACCAATCTGTAACCGTTGGCTAATATCACAGACTAATTTACAAATTTTGTATTTTTAGGGGCCAAAAGACAACCTGAAGTCACTTTTGGGACCATTACGCCAATTTGCTCTTTCTCCTAAGTCCTAACCATCCATTAGTTTTCTCACGTGCTCTGCACACTCTTATTTAATTCCCAATTCTGAACTTCCCCATATCGATTCATAAGAACCCTAGGAATCAATAATCATCGATTAATCATCAAATAAATCATAATTAATCATATAGTTTACAGTTTCTCACCTGAATTTACCAGAGTCTGCATAGTGAATAATGTTGGTAAGTGGCTTCCCGTAACGAGCTGTTTCTTTGCACATATGATGTTCGACGAAATTCCTTAATGAGATATTGTCATCATAATTTCTTAGCAGTAGAATAAGTTTGATTTAAATCAGAGTTATATGTTTCAGTTAATGGATATTCACATTGGTTGATTAGTATCGATGATGTTTTTTCTTCATTTATCGACAACATATTAGTTTTGCTTTGTAGTTTGTACTCCATGATTTTTAGCATGGTGTAGCCTGACCCTATTATGACTACGTGTGTTGAGACTCAGTACCATATTGGTTAATTAATACCACTGGAGTGTATAAATAAGGTCACAAGTTTATCCATTTAAAATCAATTGGTTTTAGTATGGACCCGTGGATTCTTAATATGCTCACACTATTTGTTAATTTTGATCTTTGTAACTTAACTATGTGGAATTTTTGGAATGGAAAGAGTAATTATGTAACTTCTTTTTTCGTTTATGATAAAAAAAAAAATTTATGTTCATTTTTTCATAGAACATGGGCAGTGAGCATGAAAAGCAAGAGCTTGATCCTAACGAGAAGAGTCGTGAGATATATTCAAATTTCATGGGAAGGTGAACAAGTTTCTTCCAAGCTTTGATCTTCTTGCTTCTCTGTTTCTAAATTTTTGCTTATATTCTTTAGCTGAGCGAAATCTAATGATCTATGTGAAACAGTGTTGCCAAATTTGACGAGCTAGTGAACTTAGGAAGCAGATTTCTTGCTGGCTTTCAGCAAGGCCTTGGTAACTCCTAGGACTGTTTGCTGCTAAGTCTTTGGACTAATGCTTATCCTTTTGCTAACTCGATTCGATCTCAATGCAGATTGTATTCGTCGGCCTTCGTTCAAGAAGTCTGAATTGATTGATCGAATCATCAAAGAAAATGAAACCAAGAGGCTGTCGTCCTATATCGAGGCTGGATGTATAAATGTGCATGATAGTGCAGGAGGTGTAAGCAAGTGTAAGCATCAATGCTATTATTGTTTGCATGCACGATATATGTGTTTTACTTACTACTGTGGCATTTCATTTCAATTGTTTTTGTTTGGCAATGGAATTATGTTGGTTCCCCTTCTAATTATCTCTTTCTCATCTATTGTGACGCAGAAGTGTATAAATGCCATCTTGGGCTTATGGATCATTTGGATAGAGGTAAATTTTACTTCCTAGAGTTTTATTTTATACTTTTTCAATTTTATTTGCATGTTCAGGAGGTGAGGAGAAAGTATCAAATTTGACTTCATCATTAAGTTATACCCAGAGTTTCAATCTGTATGTTATAGAAAGTCATTGTTTCTCACAATTTTTTACTATTTGCAGCCAAGGATATTCTTGATGGACTTGAAGCCTTAGTTCGCAAAATAACATCTGAAGTGGAAGTTGCAACTGATAGTTTACACCGACTACAGTTAAAAGATATCGAATCAAATGATATAATTTCACAAGTAAGATTACTAGTTTATCTGCAATGTTAGTTCATGCCATGGAATCCATAGTTATTAATATTAAGACATTTGATTATGAGTTTGCTCTTGTAGGAGGAACCACTCTCTGGTAACAAGAAACGTGATGCCTCGGACTACACTGCACTCATTGCTGTTATATATAGTATGGTAAAACAAGACTTCATAATGCAGGTAACAAGCTTCGTTATAACTGGTTCAGTTGGTTGTGAGATTTCCATGTCCAACTCAAGCTTTACTGAACTTTTTTACATGATTGCTATGTGTAACTCCATCAGAACATGAAAAGAATTTAGGTCAAATAAAAAAATTGATTCAATTTTGCAAAATAAGAGTTCACCCACTCTTTCCCATCCCTTGTACTATTCACAATTTTGATTTTTTTTTTTTTAAATTCTACAAATTGCATTATTAACATAAGACCACTCTCTAGCAGGAAAAGATTGTGTCTTCTCTTAGTCTGAAGTCCTCTTCTGGGGAGTTAGACAGCTACTGCATGATGTGGTCCCTGCGACCGTTCATCGATGATGAGGTCATGCGTATCGCCTGGGATGTCTTTCCATAGTTCTTGATCTTGTATGCTGTCTTGACGGTAAATAGATGCTCACTGACCACAAACTTTGGAAGCATCTATTTCATCAATCGCACAGTGAACCATGATGACACATATTTTATTGGGGTTGTCGCAGATGAGATTATAATGCTGTTCTATTTGTATACAATGGAGAGTTACATGCTATTCGAAGATTTGATAAGTGGTTGAAAGTATAGGCTTCTAGCTAATGTCCATTGTTATTTTAGTTCTTTTGCAGTATATTTACATGTATGCCGATGATAAGCTTAATATAATTGCTCGTTTCAGTATATTTACAGTATGCCGATGATTTGCTTAATATAATTGCTCCGTGTTTTCTAGTCTGACTACTAAATAGACCAGGTGTAAAGAAAACTTCTTCAAGAGAAGGGCAAGAACAGGCTTCTGATATGTCAACCTTGCAAGATTGCACTAAGAATTTCGAGTTTAAATTGGACAAGGATTTGTAAGCCATATCGTATTCGAGTTGAATACCTTCCAAGCTTGTAGTAATCTCTAAGAGATCCATATATGATAAAACCTTATTCTGGTAACTGGTAAGTTCACATCAATTGAAATAAATCACTGGATCACATATATTATGGCAATAAAAATGAATCTTGGGCCCCCTCATTAGTAGTGGGTAATGTTGGTATGCCAAATATTCTCCATCTGATCTCCAAGTGGTGTTACGTGATCATACAATATACACAGAACAGAAGCATATGGAGTATATAATACTCCCTCCGTCCCTAAATGATTGTCACATTTGACTTTTGATGGCAATAAAACACGATTTAAAAT
The DNA here is from genome assembly GCA_003412495.2 of Echium plantagineum. Classification (NCBI taxonomy): domain Eukaryota; kingdom Viridiplantae; phylum Streptophyta; class Magnoliopsida; order Boraginales; family Boraginaceae; genus Echium; species Echium plantagineum. Next base: position 7,714,902 of record CM016561.1, read on the forward strand.
ACAAATATCTCTTATTCTAAATGCAAAAATATTATAATAAGTTGATATTTCAAAAATATATATTGAGACGAATCTAACGAGGTCCCACAAGACTATATTATTTCTTTTCGTTTAGTGAGAATTCGTGATCAAATTTTGTTGTAATTGACCACAAAAGTCAAAATGTGACAATCTTTTAGGGACGGAGGGAGTATTACTTTATGTTAAGCATCTTTAGTTGGAACATAATGGTTTGATAATCATTTTGTTGCAGTTTCATATCCACCTTTGGGTGACTTTTTATCCAATTCATCATGAATAATAACCTAATTCTGCAACCTTGATAAGGACATGAATGTATATGATAATATTATATCCAGAGTCTGTGTTTTTCTGGGTGGTGGTTGCAATTGGACATGTGTTTTGGTACAACTTTCTTACCATAAATTAGTTGTGGTCCAGTTGGCTGGGGTGTGAGAGATATTAGTTGAGTGATCTTTAAGCGTTTTCTTCTATTTGTAGATGCTCTTTAAAGGAGAATCTTCCCAGAACAACTATGATGCTCTAGAGGGGTAAATAAGGGGAAATACATTTGCACGGCACCCACACATGTTCTGTGCGTTTGGTGTTTTTAGTGTAAAAATAATACCATATGCATAAAACATGCATTGAATCCCATGAACGAAAGTGAGTTGTGTAATATCGCCATGTGGGAATAGCTTTTACTTGCAAAATTGTTTGATATGGTTGATTATATGCATGATCGCAAATGTATATATACGTACATTGTTGATTGATATATTTGATTTTCATGGTTGAAATAATTTCCCTACATATTTGGAGTGTCTATCTTTATGCAGATTTGACATACATGTTAAGTTGGAACATTTATAGAAGTTTAGCCTTATAGAAGCAATTTATAGAAGCTTGATTCATGTGGAGTCCTAAATTTTCATGCACAAACTTTATACCAAAATTTGAAGTTATTGCAATAGTTTATGCTTTTTGACATTGGTTGTTTATGTAGGAGTGAAAGATAGTAACAAAGCGAACAAAAGAAATACACTATTTTAACGATGAAATACTTTAAAACTTCAAATATTTATCAAATATTTTATTAATGAACCATCTTTTAAAGTGTCACACGATATTACACTAAAAAGAGAGTTCATAATTTGTTTCGAAATTAATTTCATGTGAATGTGGTGCCCACATCGCCCTCTAAGGAATATTTGTTTTCATTCTACTTCCTCCTGTTCATTTTATTTAATACAAATGCCAATGTGATGGGGGTTTTATTATCCTGTTTGAGCCTCACCCACTTAGCAGCTAAACATGACAGTCAACACACTATTATTACACATGGTTGCCATACTTGGGTAGAGTAATAATTTGCATTCAGACTAATTTGGTCTTTTTGGAATACCAAAAAGAAGGCAAACTCTTATAAAGGAGGTGCCTTGTTTTGATCAATCATCATCATGATTCATGTCATGTTCTTCACCTACTACTAGTAAGTACTAACCACTATTAATCTTTTATCTTCAATATTTCCATTACCTAGATTCCCCTAAGCCCCACTCAACAATCCAATAAAAAACCGTTAAGCCATTCATGCTTACAAATTAAATTCTAATATGGATGGTTTAGTTAACTTGTAAAATTGATTTCAATTTTTTCATAGTAGAAGAAATTTCATTAATCGGATCTGACTTCTGAGTAACATCTATATCTATATGAGAGATGTAACAATATTATAGTTCAAATAGGCATCATTCTAAAATCAATTGGTATTAGGTGGAATAATTGTCTACATTATCAAGTGTAAACTCTTTTATTTATTTTCCAACACGAAATACTCACGTATGACTATCGTTGGCTCATTTCAAACAATCTTAACATGAGGTTACAATATATTCCATTGGGAATGTCTTGTGTAGTTGGAAGCCCCACAGTAGCACTTTGGAGTTTGACAAACAATTTCCACCAACTATTTAAGCATTCCCCACAGTATTCACTACTCAACTTTGATCAATACTTTTTGTACTTTCTGCCTAACAAAACTACTCCCCACTTTCTCATAAATTACTCACAAAAGTACAAATAAACTTAATACAGTTATGATTCATTGATTGAAATGGAAGTGATAGCTAAAGATTGCAATAGCACCAAAACAATTTTTGAGAATGTTCTTGAGCTCACTAAAGCTGCACAACAAAAGGGTGCTGACCCTTTATGTTGGGCAATTCAAATCTCCTCAAAATTGAGCTCAAATGGTGTCATTTTGCCATCTTTTGACTTGGCAAATTTGTTGGTATCTCACATTTGCTGGGATAATAACGTTCCTGTTATGTGGAAGTTCTTGGAGAAGGCTCTGGCACTTAAGATTGTTCATCCTATCATCATTCTTGCTCTGCTTTCCGTAAGGTGAAAAAGTTGATCTTGGAATTTTTGTGTTGTATATTGCTTGGTTTTCTTGAATATAGTATTTGTGCTTTTGAAATTCTTGATTGCATGTACACCTCCAGGTTTCGTTTATGGCTGATCGAAATTAAACCATGATGTTTTCTTGCATTTTGATTTTTCTTGGTGTTTTCCGTTGTACTTGGATGTTGAATCAATTATTTATCTTTTTGTGATAAAACTAGCTAATGGGTTTATAATGTGTTTTTTTTGATTTGGGATATCTCAAATGAATGAAAATTATGCCCAAGGATCAATGTAGTTCTCTCTTTTAATGAGGTCTACAGATGATGATTGAGAATCAGCATGTTTCCCATAAATTATGTGCTGCAATAATATTTACCTGAGTGGCTATGTATGTGATCTCAAACAATTGCCTCATCACATCGTTGCTTCGTTGTAATTGACATTCCTTACAACAGACAACATGATAGGCTTCTGATTTGCCTTTGGTCTCTTTGACAGGGTAATTCCAATCAGGCATTTGAAGCCTGCTGCATTTAGGATTTACCTGGAACTTATTAAAAGACATTGTTTTGATATCAAAGATCAAGTTCAGATTCCGAATTTTCAGGAGTAAGTGCTTTATATTCTGAGTGTTTTTCTCGTCTTTGTTGTTGTTAGTTGTTACATAGTTGTGTTATATGTGAGCAGTGAGCCAATCCGCATCTCTCCGAGATTATAAATTACATTTATCCATTGCAAGTTCAAATATGCCCCATTTGACCTTAAGCGCATATAGAACCAAATTTATTTTATGTTATGGCTAACTCAAGCACTAGCCTTCATATGTTAAGGACGGCTACACCTGAAACATGTTAACTCAAGCACTAGCCTTCATATGTTAGCCTCTTAATTGTCATATAGTCTCATCTTTTATGATTTCATCAAGAATCACAATTCACAACTACGTCAACCTCTTTTTCCCCCCATTGTCAAAGTAATATACCCTTCTCTCTTTGCTTGTAGATACTCACATTGTCCTTAATGCATTTGTAGTTTCTAACAATTTCAAAAATGTAATCTAACCTCGTTTGTTTTGGACCCTAAGCAGTCTATCTCCTTGTTAGAATAATCCAACAATTACTCTTCTTATATATTATCTGAATAGAGAACCATGGGTGGTGTTCCCTTTCCTTATGTGTTTCAAATGCTCTTCTTGTTATACAGGATCTTGATTTCGGTGGACGCAGTTCTCTCTATTTCTCAGATATTTGGTATCAAACCAAATGAACCTGGCGTGTTTCTGGTTATGACACTGTTTTCAATTGTTTGGCAGTTACTTGATGCGTCACTGGATGATGAAGGTTTATTAGAACTTACCGTAGAAAGGAGATCTCTCTGGCCAACTAAACTCTCTGATATGGAAGTAGATATTAGCAATGACAGGACTGGATGTGGAGAGCAACTGAAGAATCTTAACACAATATTGATGATTAAATTGATTGGTGAATTCCTGCAAAATAAATTAACTTCCCGGATTCTTTTCTTAGCTCGTGAAAACATGTTAGAACTTCCATCCTTTTACAGCTCCTTTAGATCTTCGAGTGTTTTTATAGTGATAAATTTGCTTCTCAACTATGCCCACGGTCATTTTTAAAGTTAATAATACATATACACACGTTGAGAAGCCAAACTGAGCTTTCTGAAATTTGAATAGCCAGGAGACAAAAATTATAGGTTGATCTAGTTCCATTATTTTAGGTTAATTCATCAATTGACTGCAAACTTGTGTTCTTTCAAGAGTCTGTTTGCTGTTTTTATCTCCGAACTTTTGCCTCTGGATTATGGTTGATTGTTATTTCATCAGGCAAGCACAATGGAGTGATTTTATCAAGAGATTGCATCTTCTCTTAACAAATTCATCTACTCTGGAAGACTCTAAATATGTGAGTCTTAAAACCCTTGAGCAGTCGTCAGCAGATACGCGAAACATGATGTTGAAGATATGTACTCAAAGTCCTTCTCAAGGGCTAATTACCTCAACAGTTTCGAGGACCTTGGATTCATGTGTTGGTCTCTGTCTAGGTTTTAGCCCTTCTGCTATTTGGCTCCCTCTTGATCTTGTACTGGAAGATGCAATGGATGCTTCTCAAGTTAACGCTTTAAGTGCTGTTGAAACTCTCACTGGTAAGTTTATCTTACATTAGGATTTATCATATTAAAATTATTCTAGATTCTGAAAGACACTGAAATTTTCAGGTTTGGTAAAAACCCTGCAAGCTATCAATCGCACAACTTGGCATGATGCATTCTTGGGGCTTTGGATGTCAGCTTTACGTCTGGTTCAGCGGGTTAGATTTGGAAGCCTAATTTTATTACGCGCTCCAAGTCATTTAATATTGACCTTTTTTTGTCATTCTGTCAATTGTTGATATCTTATGATGTATGGTAAGATCTAACTAATAAAATGAGTTGGAAATCTACATTATGGCCTAGTGATTAAAATTGACACTAATATAGCTTAATCCTACTGCATATATTAATTTATAAAGCCTTGGCCACTCAATGCTCATGTAGTATGTAACCAATGCATCATCTTTTCTTTTCTTTTCTCTTCCTTCTTTTATGTTTATCTTCTGATCTGCAGTAGGTGCACATCAATCAAGTTATAAAATTAATTGTTCTCATTTTAAATCTTAGGAAAGGGATCCAATCGAGGGACCAGTGCCTCACCTCGATGCTCGCTTGTGCATGTTATTGTCAATTACGATTCTTGTGGTTTCTGATCTTATTGAAGAAGAAGGTAGTGATTCAATCAATGAGACCGAGAGCGGTACATGCAGTTTCCCTGGGGACCAGGTTCTTGCACAGCGCCATAAGGATTTCGTCTCGAGTATACAGAGGTTAGGTGATTATGAGAGCTTGCTCATTCCACCTCAATCAGTATCTTTTGCTGCAAAACAGGCTGCTGCAAAAGCTATAATGTTTATTTCTGGACTAGATGTGGGTAATGCATACTTCGAGTGTATCAGCATGTCAGAGATGCCTATAAACTGTTGTAAGTATTTTCTTTTCTTTCTAAAAGCAACTATTTCCTGTGAGAATTTTGTAATTCCCCTAATAGTTTGGCTTGAGTAATGTCATAATGTAACAACCCAAAGGCAAGGCACCAAGATGTTGTTATGTACTTCTATTAAAATTGTTGGATTTGATATGTGCAATAAACGATCAAGTATGGCAATGCTAGTGTCTGACGTGAAGACATTAACTAATTAATTTTGCATCATTTTGATTATAGAAAATTCATCTTGAAGAAATGTAGTTATTCACTTATTCTCTGTTTCAAGAAAAAGAAATGTTAATGTGTATTCTTTGACCTTCATGGGAAACATGATTTCTATATATTTTAAATTTCATTTTCTTTGCACTTTTAGTGTGAACTACAGCGAGCTGACTCTAATACAAAGCAATTTTATCTATAGCTGGAAACCTGCGTCATTTGATTGTGGAATCATGCATAGCTAGAGGTCTACTAGATACGTCTGCATATTTCTGGCCAGGTTATGTTAATGCGGGAGTTAATCAACTACCTCAAGGTGTCCCCACTGAAGTGCCTGGTTGGTCATCATTCATGAAGGGATCTCCACTTACTCCTGTGATGATAAATGCTTTAGCTTCAGTTCCTGCTTCAAGGTATAAGAATACATTTTTCTGTGAACATCTTAGCTGATAGAACCTCCGTTGATTAAGGCTAGAATGGTTTCAGATAATATAACGTCGTACCAAAGTTTGTTTAAGATTACATATTTAGGTGAAACATAAGTCCAACAAATAATAAATTAATCAAAGACTCTAAACATACATATGAGACAGAAAAATTGAATTGTGTTCTTCTGACAGCAAGTGTAACCCAAATATTAAGTCTTATTGTGACTCAATGGCATGTTATCACGAGGGGCATCTCTCTTAACTATGAATTTAATTGTGGCCTGGTCGTCACTTACTACCTCTTTTTCCCCTGAAACCAGTTATGAGATGCCCTCTTTTATTGATTTTGACAAGAGTCAGGACTGAATTTTAGCTCATGGGTTTGATGGAAGCTTAGGAGAACTGGAGAAGATTTTTCAGATAGCGGACAAAGGATCAGATGATGAAAAGTTGGCTGCTGCTACTATACTCTGTGGAGCCTCTCTTAGCAGAGGTTGGAATGTGCAGGTGACTTGCAAGAACTGCTTCAGAATAGAGATTATGTCTCTACTCTTCCTAAGTTCATTAAATTCTCCTGAAGTTACAATTGAAATACTCTAACCATATTTGAATACCCAATATTCAGGAACACACTGTTTACTACATTACGAGATTATTGTCTCCACCAGTTCCTCCTGACTTCTCTGGTAACAGCAGCCACTTGATTGGTTATGGTCCAATGCTAAATGTCTTACTTGCTGGAATAGGACCAATTGATTATGTGAAAATGTTCTCATTGCATGGCTTGGTAGGTTCAGCTTCAAATATCATTCCCAAGTTTTTAGTAGATATTCCTTGCTTTAAAACCTGATGACAAATGGGTCTTTCAAAAATATTCTCCTTTAGTCTCGCTCTTATTATTGAGGCCATTTATCTTGAAACATGTCGAGGAATGTCATGAATGGAGTAACCAATTGCTGCCTTTTACTTCTAAACTTGATTCTTGTGCATGAGCAATTAGTATCTCCTTCGCTGGACCACACATCTCTGGATGAGACTATACTTGAAAATAGTCAGTCTGGAGACTATGATATGTTAAGTGATTAGTAGGAGATGGTGTAATAGCCAAATAATTAAGAAGGTGTGAGATAACAAGCCAAACTTTTCTGGTTGCACCACGATTTTCACGTTTTAAGTATTATATGTGAAGCAGTATTCAGTGTGAGATGAGATTCCGGGGTAACATGTTATTTTATTTGTGAATTGTACATTCCCTTTGAATGGCTGATCAACCCTTGTCCGATGAATTGCATAGAGTTTCCTCTAAAGTAAAAAAGAAGCACTGGCAAATTCATTCATCCGGTTTGCATCTTAGAAAAAATAAATCTTCAGCTAGAAAATGTTGTATTGGAAGGTCAACCAGAGTATTTATAGAAGGTCAAGATTCTCACTGAAGTATTGGGACATGTTGTTGTGTCTCTGTTTCTTTAGGAGGTCATGTGCATGGCCTCTCATAAAATGATAAAATTTGTATTCGTTAAACCTAGACAATAATGACACATGTTTCACTTTATTAGGTTCCACAACTTGCGGGGTCATTGATGACAATATGTGAAGTTTTCGGGTCATGTGTACCTAATGTCCCCTGGAATTTGGCAAGCGGAGAGGAAATAACAGTGCATACCGTGTTTTCTAATGCATTTGCGCTTCTACTTAAGCTATGGAGATTCAATCATCCACCTCTTGAATATCGGGTGGGTGATGTACCACCAGTGGGAGCACAGCTTACACCTGAATACCTCCTTTCTGTTCGGAATTTCCACTTACTGTCCTCTGGAAATATTAAGGATCCTAACAGAAGAAGGCTTGCTGCAGTTGCTAGTTCATCATCTGCCAAACCCATATTTGTTGATTCTTTTCCTAAGTTGAAAGTGTGGTATAGGCAGCATCTGGCATGTATAGCTTCACCTCTCTCAGGTCTTATTAACGGGACGCCGGTCCAGCAAACAGTAGATGCTTTACTTCATATGATCTTCAAGAAAGTCAATAAAGGAAGTCAGTCCTTTTCTACTGGGAGCAGTAGTTCTGCTGGTTCCGCAAATGAGGATGCTTCCCTTAGGCCTAAGTTACCAGCTTGGGATATTCTTGAAGCTGTACCATTCGTGGTTGATGCTGCTTTAACAGCATGTGCTCATCGAATACTTTCTCCACGAGAATTGTGTACTGGTTAGTTTGGCTAGTGGAAACACACTATTTTTTAGATGCTTGAGCCTGTTTCTTTTATTTCCAAATTTTACAACCATATACTCATCTATAAAAGCTATGCATCTTGTATCACTTGGTGTCTATGTGGATGAGAGTCATTGCAATAAACTAACATAAGTTTCCCATGGCATAAAGCAAAATAAATAGAATAGGATGTCTGTGGAGTTGCATAAACAGAATTAGGCTTAACTAGGAAACGATTTTCCATAAGACTACAGAGGCTTATCATCTGCATCTTCATTGGAATCACAGGGCTTAAAGATTTAGCTGATTATCTTCCTGCATCATTGGCAACTATCGTCAGTTTCCTTTCAGCTGAAGTAACTCGTGGAGTCTGGAAACCAGTGTCCATGAATGGAACCGACTGGCCAAGTCCAGCTGCTAATCTCTCCAACGTGGAGGGGCAGATAAAAAAAATTCTTGCGGCCACCGGTGTTGATGTGCCTAGCTTCGCTACAGGTTTATATCATACTATACATATTGAGTTTTTTTTGGTTTTTTGCTATCATACAGTCTGGCACAGCTACGGTAAGGACACTTTCAATAGTGTTGGTCCCTCTCTGCATGTAAAGTTAATATATTACCAGCAAATTATCCGGTTGTAAAAAATGCATGGGATTAGAGAGTGTTTATTTGGTCATGTTGTTAACAATCTCGCGTGCTCATAAGAAAAGCTCTATGTACTCTGTAGGGGGTAGCTCATCAGCAACATTGCCACTGCCTTTGGCTGCATTTGTGAGCCTCACAATCACATACAAACTTGATAAAGCCTCACAACATTTCCTAGATCTGGCAGGCCCAGCCTTAGAGTCCCTTGCGGCTGGTTGCCCCTGGCCATGTATGCCTATTGTGACTTCTTTGTGGACCCAGAAAGCTAAAAGGTGGAGTGACTTCCTTGTTTTCTCTGCTTCCCGTACTGTCTTCCTCCACAACAAAGATGCTGCTGTGCAGCTTCTGAAAAGTTGTTTTAATGCCACCCTTGGGTTGAACACTTCTTCAATCACAATCCCTGGGGGTGTTGGTTCTCTTCTTGGGCATGGTTTCGGATCACATTTTGGTGGTGGAATTTCGCCCGTCGCCCCAGGGATTCTATATCTGCGTGTATTCAGATCAATTAGAGACATCATGTTTCTGAGGGAGGAGATAATTTCTCTTTTATTGCAATCTGTTAGTGATCTAGTAAATGGTAGTACTTCTAAGGAAAGGCTGAATACATTGAAAATTTCAAGTAGAATGAAGAACCATCGTGTTTCACTCCCTTCAGGAATGGCCAAGGTAAAACTCACAGCTTCTCTGGGGGCTTCCTTAGTGTGGATATCTGGTGGCTCAGGCCTCGTGCAGTCACTAATAAAAGAAACTCTACCTTCTTGGTTTATCTCTTGTCATAGACCTGAGCAAGAAGGAACTACAGACCATCTGCTTCCTATGCTCAAGGGATTTGCTCTGGCATACTTTGCTGTACTTTGTGGAGCTTTTGCTTATGGAATAGACTCATCATCCTCAGCTTCCAAACGACGTCCAAATATTGTTAGCCCTCACATGGAATTTCTAGCAAGTGCTATGGATGGCAAAATATCTCTAGGTTGTGATCCAGCTACATGGCGTGCATATGTGACTGGCTTTCTGAGCCTAATCGTCCGTTGCACTCCATCGTGGGTGTTGGAGGTGGATGTAAAGTTGTTGGAGAGGCTTAGCAAAGGACTCAGGCAATGGAATGAGAAGGAGCTTGCCGTCAATTTGCTTGGCCTCGGTGGGGTTGCAGCAATGGGTTCTGCGGCCAGACTTATCCTAGATGATTAGATTATGAGGTGTAGGTTCTATTTTTCTATTGAAAATTTTGTAGCTGAAAGATGTGTATCCAACCCTGCTGTACAAAAGTATATAGTCAATATCACTGGTCATGGAATCTTTTTCACTATTGACTTTGTTTTTCATACAACCTTTTAGGAAAGTACATTTAAGTGTGATCAATTTCCAATCTACTGCTTCTTTGGCTTTGCATTATACTTTCTCTCAGAGTTCTCTCCTTCTGGTTTCAGATGATCTGGTAGTACCCACTCTTTCCCATCGATGTGATATTCCGTCAATTTTAAGATTAAAAATGATCGATTGATAGTAGTTTAGGAAGCCAAATGAAGTTACGTGATAAAAACGTCAATTAAAGTGAACCCTAAAGAAATGTCATTTTAATGAACGATAAATCACACACCTACTACACCTTGAATAATTAATAAGAGACCCACATAGTGTACCCAGCATATCTCTCTAATCATAGAAAATCACATTTCATTCAACACACACCACAATGTTAATACTATTTCAACCGTCTTATCTCATTTGCTCATCTCTACTGGGAGCATGCATCCTTTTCTTCCTCCATTATTACAGCAGAAGCAAAACAACATCGACTCCATGTCCAGACTCATACCCTCTCATAGGAAACATCATCAGTTTTGTCCGAAACCGACAAAGGTTCCATGACTGGGTTGCAGAAATGCTTGCAGACACCCCTTCCCTCACCCTCCAAGTCAACGGCCTTCTTGGCCTTTCTCATGGCATATGCACAGCAAATCCATCAAATATCGACCAAATCTTACGTTCCAATTTCAAAAACTACGTAAAAGGTGAGCGTTTCCAGTCCCGTCTTGATGAACTTCTAGGCCATGGAATATTCAATGTAGATGGACATTTATGGTCCACTCAAAGGAAGATTGCGAGCCATGAATTCAACACAAAGTCCCTCAAGAGTTTCATCTCCACTACAGTTCAATCTCAGCTTTGTAACAAGTTGATTCCTTACTTATACTCTGTTTCAGAACGTGGTCAAGTGATTGATTTTCAGGAAATACTCAGGAGGTTCACATTTGACAATATTTGCAGCGTTGCTTTTGGTGTCGAAAATGATGTTTCCTTGGACGATGATTGTAATGATTTGTCGTCTTTTGTGGGTGCTTTCGATTTTGCTGTTGAGGCGAGTTCTGATCGTTTTATGTCACCACTACCTTTGATTTGGAAAATTAAGAGGCTTTTGAATATTGGAAATGAGAAAAGGTATAAAGAAGCAATCAAGGTTATTAATGAGTATGCTTACAATATTATAGCTACAAAAGAGAAACTCTTCAATCAGCAAGATGAAGCAGGCGAGACGAAACAGGATCAAGATCTGTTGTCGAGGTTTATGGAATCAACATCATCTGAGCTCTTTCAGTTCAGTGATCAAGAGGAGAGAAGAAAGTTCTTGAGGGATATAGTCATCAGTTTTATTCTTGCAGGTACTACTTTTCTATTATATGTTTGAGTACACAACATCAACATGTGGCAATGCTTTCGACGAGGCAACTGCCTAAGCAGAGCGCAAAGAGGTCTGGTAGTATGCAACCTTATGGAGGCTATTACTGAATTGATACTTGAATATAATTGTTGTCTTCAATGTATAGATATGTAAATTTGATTATGGTCAATGAATGAACTGAAGATATATGAAAGTTGAAAAGGCGGAACATTTATCAATTGCAGGTAAAGATTCAACATCAACAGCTTTGACATGGTTTTTCTGGTTGATTTCGGGACATTCTCGATGTGAAGGTTTGATTTACAACGAATTGATGGCAGCAAAGAATTCCCAAGATGAAACCTACTTATACAACAACCAGTTCAGTTATGATGAGCTAAAGAATCTGCACTATTTACATGCAGCAATCACTGAATCATTGCGATTGTTCCCACCAGTGCCAATCAATTCGAGATTGGTGTTGTCGGATGACACACTGAGCGATGGTACTTTCGTGGGGAAGGGATGGTTCGCTGATTACTCGCCGTACTCGATGGCAAGGATGCCGGAGCTGTGGGGTAATGATTGTTGTGAATTCAAGCCAGAAAGGTGGTTAGATGAAAATGGAGTTTTCCAGGCATGTGATCAGTTTAAATTTCCAGTGTTTCACTGTGGGCCAAGGATGTGCTTAGGGAAAGAAATGGCTTATGTGCAGATGAAATGTGTTGCTGCTGCTGTGTTGTATGAATTCCAAGTTGTCGTTGATGGTTGTCGTGGAGATTCAAGAAAGATTCTTTTGGATCATCAGAATTCTCCTTATACATTATCTCTTCTTCTAAAAATGAAAGATGGGCTGCCTGTTGTGCTGCTAAAAAGAAGAGAGGTAGCCAATTAATTTAGAATATTATAATACCGACTTATCGGAAACAACCTCTCTGTTTGTCAAGGACAAGGCTGCGCACTATCCAACACCGCAAATATATTGGGGCATATTGATGTATTAAAATGAATATGATATCGTATTAGCAAGTCCAAATTATGTTAATTAAAGTACTTCAACACCGCATCAATTTGTGTACAAAAGGGGAAGTACTTGAATAAAAGTTATCGCTAATTATCAAGAAAAAAAAAAGCTCAATTTGCATTCCCTGTTAGAATTATTTTTTAGAAAGACAAAATGAACTATAGTAGTTGTACACTTGATCAAAGAATAATATGTAAGATTACCCAATAACTGCAACAAGGAATATCAACAGATTCATGGAAATTTCCACTGTATATACTGAAACAATTGTATATTGGATAATTGTATATTTTCTTACCATTGACAAAATTTAACTATATCTTACTTGACATGCACAAGCACAACTCATCTGTTTCAAACCAAGTGTAGACCATATTCATCTCTTGTTTCCTAGAAGACTCTCACCAGGACTTCCCTTATTTCTTGTCGCACTCGAATCTGCATCACCTGCCATTCTTGGAGTTGGAACTTGCTTAATTTGTCCTACCTGAAGAATTCAGATGACCATACAACATATTTCAGGAAAGAATGTGTGCACAGTATGATGTGGAAGCCGAAACCAAACCGATAACTAGTCACATAATTCGTGGGACATGACTAGGCCACATATACATATATACATACGAATCACAGGAGGAGAGAGTAGTAATAACGAACTTGTCAGAGGCTCTAACCCTCATAAACTGTATGTCAAACATATAATGGGACCAATGATGCCCACCGGGATATTGCTAAATCTTTCATTGCATATCCATTGACATCTTAAATATATTAGTTTACCTATGCTTGTACCCGACCCAAGCTTAAGGTCTGAGCTGACTCTATTTTGTTCGAGCCTGACACCATCCAAGCCATAGGCTTGCCCTAGCCCAGTTAATGATACTACACTCTTGATTCTAATATACTATTGCCGCAATACATTTCGTCAAAATTAAAATTTATCTATGTATCCGGACCTCAGAGTTTATTGAGTTGATCATCAAAAACTTGCCACTAAAATAGGTAAGGTGGTATATATTTGCACATAAAATGTAAATGTCAATCAGTTGAGCTGGCTTACTGAGCAAGCTCATCAAGGTGGGAGCTAGAGGGCCAGCTTGAGGCTCATGTTAAACTACGCTAAGCCTAAGGTTGAGTGTCCAGGGCTCTAAGCTTACAGAGTGAGCTACATGGTCCACCTTGGCACTTCGTAATTTTATATAGCATCCGACAAGAAAAATGGTATGTCACTTACAGCTGCTTTTTGGGCTGTTAACCTCCTATTAGATGGTAGTCGTGCAATAGATGAAGCAGCTGCAGCTGCAGCGACACGTATCCTAGACAACAAGAAAAGTTCAATAACCGAGTGAAAGCAATTTCATTCTTGAGTTGAAGTGAATGATCCCAAATATACCTTTTGTGTACATCAACATATTCGTCCGTTTCATCTACAATTTCCTCCTGTAACAAGGAAGTTCGTAATCAGTACTTTGAGGAGCGAGATAGAGCTACTTAGGTGATAAGGCAATTTACAACTTCGATACCTGCAAAAGTTCTTCAAATACATCTTCCAAGGTAATTATACCGATTACTTCCCCATCTTCAATATCATCAGAAGAATTAGGCGGTCCATTTTTTACTATATCGCTGTTCGTCTGCATGTTGGTAGCATGCCTTGGTGCCTTCTCGATATCAATGACTATCTTATCTGAATTTGATTTCTTATCATTCTTACTTAGAAGGGGAGCGTTTAATTCAGAATTTACATCAGCATTTGCTTCAGTTTGTTCTTCTTTAATGCTCAATGGAGTTTTTTTGCTCTTAACCTTCACTACAGCAGCCATGTGACTGCTACCTTTCTGAAACTCATTTAAAATGTCGTACAAGGGCATATCTGCAGGAACTCTGTTGCAATGGTTTAGTCAGTTCATTGTTTTACTTGAGTATTACAATTCAAAGAATGTGACTATAATCACACCTGGGAATTCTTCTAATCGAAACAGCACTGACAGGAGTATCGGTCTCAGCTCTCACAGTAAGGAGGCTCTTCACCTAACAGACACAAATTTAAAATTGAAAGAGCACTCGAATTAGTTTATTACAGTTGAAGCTTTTTCCCAATGTAGTTCTGACAAAAACTCACTAGGAGAAGTCCAATAACATTCTTTGGGTTGCCAGAGTAGACAGGGACCCGACTATGACCACGAGCAAGAATCTTTCCCATTGCCTCCCTGAAACATTGAGCAAGCATAACATAAATAAGAAAGATATCAAATTTTTGCAGTGAGATTTAGGTCGTTCTTTAAATTGGCAAACTTTGAAATAAAGAAACCGCAGAAGTGAGCTGCCTACACATGCATTACTGCATAAGAAGTGACCTTCCAGAAGAATGAACGAAACAATTTTAATGTAGAGTTCTTCAAAATGCTTTTTCGTGTAACAAGCTAATTATGCAAAATTTGAGGAAACTTTTGCAAAGACTTCATATTTCAGTATCCAATTCTCACCACTACGTTTTAATCAGACTGCACAAGAAAGTAAATTAAAAATAATAATTGACTAGTAGCTTTTTATTTCACAGTACATATATACTGCATGATGAATGGGACCTTACTCTCAGCTCATCCAAGTAAGAAAAGGAGATGCTGTTATTCTTTTTTTTTGGGAGAATTTATTGCAGTTCAAGTCATTACGAAAGTTGTGGATGCTATAAGTACATATCAATTTTGTAATTACCATCATTCAATGAATTCCTCAGTAGGGCTGGCTAGTCAAATGATCAAGACATGAAGTTGTCTTGAGGACCAAGATGTGATCAAGCTCACTTTATTTACCATTATAATAAGAGTTCATAGGAGTGAACAGTCATAGATAGAAAGGCCTTGTTCAGGGGAACAAATTTCATGTCTTAGTAAACTCACCAGTCTAATTTTGAATTCACATCCAGTGAAAATGTTGATTCAATTGGTGTCATGGCCTCCTCAGCAGTCTGATGTCAACAACATGCAAAAATGGGTACGAGAATTAACCAGATAAAACAAACTATGGTCGACTCCTTAACCCTTGATTAAAATCATAAAATAATCCAGGAAGATACCATCAGAACAACTGCTCGATACTTGAAAAGAATACTACATATTCAAAAGGGAGAAGATGTCTGTACATAGTAGCTACAGTCTTTACAATTACCATTATTAAGGAACTAACAGTACAGATTTTCGAGAAGAGTTTTTACCGTTAACCAGGAACCACTAACAACTATAAATAGCAGACGATGTTATATATAGATCAATATCGTGTTCAATTTTCTAGAATGAGATTGACAAGCAGAAATTTATGTGGAAAACAGAAAAAGTTATACATTTGTCCACAATAGAGAGATTACCATTCAAGTTCCGCATAATACAAACAGGAAATGAAACATGTGAGAGATTGAGAATTAATGCTTATTGTATGTATACCTTTTCTGTAAGATCAAGTGCTCCACTGATAATTGTTGTCTCGTCATGGGTAAGTTCACCTCCTTTCCCTGCCTAAGAATATCAATCGTGTCTTGTTAAGTTCATAATTTTGGCAATTTTGGTTTAATTTTCATATAAAGTATTATAGGTAAACCTTTCACAACGTAAAGTGACAAATACCTCCTGACTATGAATAGACACAAGAGCTTTCAGCTGAGCTCGTCTAAACAACGCATCACTGTGCCCCAATACACGGTCTAGAATCTACAATACCATACAAAAAACTAGTTAACAGCCTTAAAGCACATATATCCTTGTGCCCTACAAGCAAAACTTAAGAGATGTTCCTGATTTCCTTGGATTAAAGCAGGGAAAGAGATGTACATATACACATAGAGAAGAGAAGTCACCCTTAAGTTTCTTTAATCAACATCCAAGAACTCGTTATTTTCAATGTACGCATGTATACTTTTATACCACCAATGGAATTAAATACAAAAATATAAGCTATTACATAAATAGCTTCATGGAATCTAGTATCTCAAGAAGAAGAGTCAATTTCACAATGAACAAATAAACAGACAGCTTTGTTGGATATATGTGACTTATGCAAGGGCACAAAGGAGCGTGGTACTTTCTTATTGTCATTCAAAAGTACCTTTCCAATAGGATAAGCTATTGGATAGCAAATGACCATCAAGATGCGTACAAGCCAAACAAAATTGGCACCAACAGCAAGCCCATAGCGAGTGCATATCGCTTGAGGAATAACCTGAAAATACCATAATTACCACTGGACAAGGAAATACGAAAAATTCATTTAGCACATTGAAAAAAAACTTAAGAAATTACCTCGCCGAAAAATAACACAAATGTGACGGACAAGATAATGGCAAGATACTGATTGAAAATCTTATCCAGGTATAAGGGAAGGGCCTGCAAATTTTCGGAAGGATTTTAGGGCATCAACTAAGATTAAGACTCACATAGGTTATGATAAATTTAAAGCAAATAAATGATTAATTATATTTCAACTAATCAGTTTACAACCTAACTCATCTATGTCATGTCAATTCTGCTTTTGTCGTACTTTTTTATTCATCTTAGAGTTTACCGTACATAACATTATGACCTGGTTGGGGACGTCATCTTTAAACTGAAGATGTTTTTGGGTCTTAACTCGACAAGATAGGATTCAACTAAGTACACATGTCAAAGGACAATTTTGGGGGCTCTCAATTCCTCTTCAGAAGGCGATGTTAGCTAGGACTAACTACTTTTTAATAATAACTTAAATTATGACAGCTTGCCTTGTCCATCAACAATGCAATTTGAGTAGGCCTCAATCTCAGTATAGAAGGGACAGTGACAACTTGAGTGACCAGTTTAATAAAAAGAAGAAGAAAAAAGCAACCAGACACAATTGAAGAAGGTTTTGCATATTCATGCTTAATTCAACAATATATGTTCACAGTAGCTCTCTCGAATTACACAAGTACACAACAGATGTATTTATTCATTTATAACACAATTCAGTTACATGTATATTTGTCTCTGCAACTGCTGGTTATATCTATGATCTTTGATTTCATTCTTCTTAGGATTGCATAATCTATCACCTATCTATGGTTCCATCATTAAGATGTCTACTCAATTCTCTACACACAACTGAAAAAGTTTTTGCATATTCATGCTTAAATTATGTGCATCTCTCGAGTTACACCACAACTGTATTGTTCATTTGAAACACATTTCAGTTACATGTATATTTTTTTTCTCAGCAACTGCAGGCTAATACTTGTAACCTTAAATTTCATTCTTCTTAAGATTGCATAAGGTCTCTCGAACTTATGGATCCATCATTAGGATTTCTCTTACTCCATTCGCTTTTGATAGAGTACACTATCCCCTGCCTAATGCAATATATGTCCATGTATTAATATGTAATGATATTTAAACTCTAAATAATAGGTGCACAAGAAAATAAACATCACCTCCATAGCCCCAGCATTACACAGAAGCAAGGTCACGAGAAGTTGGTGCTGCTTTTGAACCACTGGAAATATGGTAGCTAAACACCAAAACGATTAGACAAATGAATCATTAATCGCATATAGCTGACATGCTTCAGAATACAGATAACAATTCATGATCACAAGTATGGTGCATCTTCTTTTGAATACACAAACAAGTTCTTGGTACAGATAAGGACCAAGACATTACACCCGAAGATATTAATCAACTAGTGTGTATTCTGATCTCGACAATCATCTAGGGACTTGGTTTTCAGTACCAGTTCCATGATCTCGACAATCATCTTGGGACTTGAGGTAGCAAAACACAGTAATGCATAAACAAGTTCTTGGTATAAAGACCAAGACACTATGAATACACCCAAACTATTAATTAACCACTATGGGACTGAATTCTCATACTATTCTTTAATCTTGACCATGTAAAATCAGACTGGACAATTTTTTTGGGACTTTAGGTAGCAAAACACATAATCAAGTGCTTGGGATGGATAAAGACCAAGACATTATTAATACACCGGAAGATAATAATCAACCAACTTGGGACTAGATTTTCAATACTAGTTCCATGATCTTGACCATACACCGACAGATATTAATCAACCAACTTGGGACTAGGTTTTCGATACCAGTTCCATGATCTAGACAATCATCTTGGGACTTGAGGTAGCAAAACACAGTAACACATAAACAAGTTCTTGGTATAAATAAAGACCAAGACACTGTGAATACACCCGACCTATCAATCAAGCAATATGGGACTGAATTCTCATACTATTCTTTAATCTTGACCATGTAAAATCAAACTGGACAATCTTTTTGGGACTTGAGGTAGCAAAACACACAGACAAGTTCTTAATATGGATAAAGACCAAGACGCTACCAATACACCCGAATCAACTATGGGACTGAATTCTCATAACTTTTCTTTAATCTCGACCATGTTAAATCCAACTAGACAATCTTTTTGGGACTTGAGGTAGCAAAATACACAACAAGATCATGGTATGGATATATACCAAGCCCGAATATATTAATCAACCAATGTGGGACTGAATTCCCGACACTAATTCTTAAAACTGGACAATAATTTAGGGATTTCAAGAAATAGAGAAAAGATGATGATAACATACCAGCTTGTTTCTTCTCTTCAGGAGTACCACTACGCTGGAGGATCTCAAGTTCGACAAGACCCAAAGACATGAGGCCCAAAGTGAGGCCCGACATGATCCCAGCAAACACAACAAGAAAGCAAGATATCCCTGCATACAAATACCACTTCACCGATCCAAACGCTATCTCTGTTTCAAGAATTGAGAATGAGGCGTCCCTTGTCGCCAATCTCATCATCTCCACGGCATTTATCCAATGCATTTTTCAAAATGGTTGTCCACTTTCTCCAATTCTATGAGGGTAGGGTGGGTGGGTTGGGGGGGGAGACGATGATGATGATGACTATTCCTGTAGAAAAGGCATGTTACTTTTTTATTTCTACTTTCTTGATTTGGTTCGACGAAGAATGTCTAATGTGATTGATTTGTTTCGTACTACTGCGTTTAGTTAAAAAAAAGAAGAATATGCATTCTCATTCATTTTAATAGAAGAAAATTCTTTATATATTTGATGTAGGCATGTGACGGTGTAATCTCGTGTTCAATTAAATTTTTTCTTATACGGTACAGATTGTATCACGTCTGTTAAAATGAAATTTTAAGTTTAGAACGTGTAATGGTGAAACTTTAACATGTACTTAATTTTTCACTTAATTTTCAAATTATGTGCATATTAAGTCATTAGCATGATGATTTACTGGATTATTTTACTTAAGGCATATACTTAACATGAGGTCATAAATTCGTAATAGTTTTAATAGTGTTCTCTCGAATAATTTGAGTTCATAACATGTCGTTAGACTTAGAGCCTTAGAGGTATAGCACCTACAATTGATCCATGATTCTATAACATAATGCAATGCTCTTGTGCTCATCATTGTGAGATAATCCTCACGTATCATCCTTTTAACAATCATGATGAGTATTTAAAAGAAGTAATTGAACTAAGTTATAATATTGTTTTATACTATTAACATGGTGTTACATTTAATAAATACTATGAATTGATAAACATGATATGTTAATATGTATGCTTACAATTGTATGATTTGTAAATGTTGAAGAGTCATATTTTAATATTTTATGAACATTTATTGAATAAATATAAATTCGTATTTAATACTATGACACATGAGCATCAACCAATCGACCAGCTATTTTCATGTGTGTATTTAAGCTTTGTGCGAAACATCATAATTAGGCTTTTAGCTTAAACGCCTTTAAACAATGGCTTAATTTTATTTTGGACCCTGAACTATCACGTAAGTTTCAAATTGGACCCTGATACTATCTTAAGACTCATTTTGGACCCTGTACTACGCTTTGTCTCATTTTGGACCTTAAAATGCCAAATAAAATTGAAATAGGGGTACATTATAAAATAAATTTATATGTGGGAATATTTTATAATACTTTAATTACAAAACAACCCCTCCTTCTTCCTCACACCCCACCCCTACCCCTACCCCCCACCCCCGTAACCCCTACTCCCACCCCCCACCCCCGTAACACCTACCTAAATCACAAAAGCTGCAACTCACCACTGCCACATTCCCAATCCACCTCACAATTAGTCAAAAGTCAACTAATCAACCATAACAGATCAATTTCCAACTATCTCATTGGTGCAATATTACCATTCACATCAAAACAAACAAAAATCCAATATTCTAACAAAGTATGTCAGAAAAAACCAAATCAAATATTGAAAAACCAAATCAAAAGAAATATATTAGTATACCACGAGGATCAGACTTGACATTAAAATTGGATCGATCAGACAAACGAGAAGGGACCCTTTTCTTGATTCCTCTTCTTTTTCTCTTCCTCACAATTTTCTTGTCTGATTTTGCAAATTCCAATTTTCTTCCTTTTACACAAGATGATGGTCTTGAAACACATCCACCCATTGTTTTCTTCCACTTCACAAACTAATTATACACTCAAAAAAAAAAGATAAATACACAATTGATTCGAGAATAAATATTAGAGGGAAAAAAATATGAGGTTTAGAGAGGTGGCGTGGAAAACAGAAAGAAGCTCATCAAGTAGCTACCTGTGTGTTTTACGGGGGTGGGGGGTGGGAGTAGGGGTAAGGGGGTGGGGGGTAAGGGGGGTAGGGGTAGGGGTGGGGTGTGAGGAAGAAGGAGGGATTGTTTTGTAATTAAAGTATTATAAAAGATCCCCACATATAAATTTATTTTTAAATGTGCCCTATTCCAATTTTATTTGGCATTTTAAGGTCCAAAATGAGACAAAGCGTAGTACAGGGTCCAAAATGAGTCTTAAGATAGTATCAGGGTCCAATTTGAAATTTACGTGATAGTTCAGGGTCCAAAATAAAAATAAGCCTTAAACAATATATGCCTCTGTTTTATTTTCTTTTCTAATCATTCTTCCAATTTCATTGTGATTTTGTCCATATTATTCTACATAAAATTTGATAAGGAAAATGTGAATTATTGTCTAGAATATCACCTCTTGTTTAGTGTAAATATATAATAACATTTATTTGATGATGTAGTGAACGAACAATATGATTTAACCGAGAATATCAAAGTAAATAGCTTCTTTGTCCCTCAATTATTACGCAAATTTTAAATACTTTATTACTTTGTTAAGCCTCAACTTGCCCTTTGAACTTCTTCTTTTTTCGCTCTCTATCATAATATTATCCCCTAAATTAATGTAAAAATAAGGACAAATTTGGAATAATACAATTATTATTTTTATGGAAAACTTTTTTATTATAACAAAATTATAAATTAACCCCACCACAATTATCTTCTTCCTCACACCCTACCCTCACACGCAACCCCTACCCACTACCGTACTCCCACCAAAATAACCGACCACCCACCCACCTGTAGACATCACCTCTCAAAACCCACCGCATAGAACCACCAGAGATCCAGTGGCCGTTTACCAACAGTGTCGTGGAGAAAACTCACATACCAAACCAAGGGTTCAGTCCACGAAGAGTTACTTCCAACGATACAACCATTATCCCCTCCAAAGTACAACCTAACGCCGGTCACTGGAGAAAACACAACTACCACTTATCTGCCGTAAGAACACTAAAATAGAAGCCCAAAACAGCTTTGCATGTAACAATGGTTCATCCAACAACCTTAAAGAAATCAATCTCCACCACCCAACACGTGAAGCCGAGATGAGCTCCCACAGTCCCGAACGAGTGATAGACCACTTAACAAACCTCATCTTACACCACAATTTCGCTGGAATCTGAGAGTGGAACAACATCCACCGAATCTGCCAGAGCCTCCAATCGACCTGCACAATAATGGGCGTTGGTTGTGAAAAACATGTGGAAATATCATAGGTAGCAAAATTCGTAAGGTTGAGCTAATGCAAAAGTCATAAGGTTGCAGAATTCTGGAGCTAGTCAAGCGGGGGTGGGGTGGGGTGTGGGGGATGTTCAAGTGCTCGACATTGTAGAAATTGATTACCACGTTCACACACTGGGAGGGGGGGTACAATTTTGGGGGCTATGTGGTTTTATTGGTGATGGTGGGGGTTTGATGAAGAAGATAACATTACGTTTTTATAATTAAAAGTAGATAAATATGTTTAATAACTTTTTAAAAAGTGTTTAAAAAATAACAAATGTGCCCTAAAAAAATTAATAATTGTGCTATTACGTTTGCCTCTTATTTTTACATTATTTTAAGGGCAATATTATAATTTAGAGGTGAAAAGAAAAAAAGAAAAAAGAAGAAGTTTAGGCGGTAAATTGAGGCTTGACAAAGTGGGGGCATTTTGAATTTTTTTTTTTTTATAGTTGAGGAGGCAACAAGAATATAAGTCAACTAAGCTCAGTGAGCGCAACAATTGCCTACAAAGTAGGTTTTGAAACACAGGTATTGAATTGAAAATACTTTGTAAAATTAAGTGATTGTCTTAACCATTTGTCCTAAAATATAACACGTAAAAACATATAATATACTCCCTCCGTTCCTAAAAGATTGTCACATTTTGACTTTTGGTGGTCAACAAAACACGATTTAAAACATAAATATTTATTATTCTACATGAGAAAAGATTATAAGAAGTTAACATTTCAAAAATATATATTGAGACGAATCTAAGTCGAACGTACGTTCGATCCGGTCCGAAAATTGCGAACATCTATTTTTTACGTTTGAGTTCGAGTCCGCATGGTTTTTTGAGAAAAAAGTTCGTCTCGATTCGGTCCGAGTTCGCGCACCGTGCGCAAAACGTTCGATCCGAACCAAGTATTTAGGCTTTAGGCTTTACCGTTTTAGTATTTAGTAGTTTAGTACTATTAGATTATTGGACTACATATTATATATGGACCAGCTAAGGGCGGACCGAACTATTTCGCACGGTTTGGTCCGGTTTGTCGAACATCCATTTTTAACGTTTGCGTATACGTTTGAGCGTGCGCACCGAGCCACGGACCGAACTTTTTCGAGTCGAATAGTGCAAATCGAGTCGAACGTTTTACGTTCGCTCACAGCCTACACAAGACTATATTATTTCTTATCGTTTAATGGGAATTCACGATCAAATTTTGTAATATTTGACTAACAAAAGTAAAAATGTGACAATCTTTTAGGGATGGAGGGAGTAATATATTTAGAAAAAAAAAGTCATATTGACCGGTACTATATAGCTAATTTTTTGTGTCATAAATATACCTTGACATGTAGATATGAATCTAGGTAAATTAAAAACTAAAAACCTAATTGAAGTAATAATTACTCAGGTAATAAATAAAAATTCATGACATTGACCTATTTACAAAAACAAACCCGAGAGTAAAATAAATGGAAACCGAATAGAAATAAAACTACATACAAAACCAATATTTCAACGTATTGCATTTGGCATATTCATTTTCTTCGCTTCAATTAACGATAAAGAAAATGAATTCACAATAAATATATTCTGATTCAACCAGTGATGAATCTTCCAGCATCATCTTCACCCTCCTCCACGTCAGCGTCTTCGAGCGGCGCCACCACTTCGTGGTTTTCCGGCATTGTCCGGGGCCGTTCTTCCAGCGTCAAAATGCCCAACAAAACCCCCATCTCCGCTTCAGGCGAAGAAGACGCCGGATTTGCCGGCGGACCCATCAAAAGAAATCATCAGTTTAGAGGGGTCATGTTCAAGTATGGGCCTAATCCTGTTCAGGTTAGCTCAAAAAAGAAAACTTGTTGTTCTTCTTAGAATTTTATCACTATCACCATCTCAATTGATTGTGTAGCGTTAATTGAATCAGATGACTTTGGTTTGAATCGAAATCATCGATTTAGAGGAGTGTTCATCTATGGGTTTGATCCTGTTCTGAAAAATCAAATCATTTTTAAGTTTTCAATCTCAATCAAAATCAGCATATAAACATTCCACAATCCCAATTCAAAACTTGACTGTACTTCTGAGATGGATGGAGTACTTAGTATATTGATTCTTGATATGCATTAGATCCTGTGGTTTCTGTTAAGAAATGTCAAGTTCTGATTGGACGAAATTCAATTCTTCGCTGAATTGCCTTTTCATTCTCCAGATGTCATTTTCAAGATTAATGGCTCCGAGATGAGAGGAGGAAAAGGGGATCAGTAAAATTGGTTTGTAGTTATTGAATTGAAACATACATATATATGCAGATGTAGTTTGAAAATACGATGATAGAAAGTATTCAATTAACTATCATAACCCAATCAGACTCCTAACTTTCATAGACTGTAGAGTCTGTTCATTTCTATGAAATGCAAAGTCACTGAGTTGATAACAATCTGTAATGACCAATGTTGTAATAGAGAGATTGACTGAATGGTGAAAACCAAGCATCGTTGTTGACCTTGTGCATACTGTTACTAATGCGTCATGACTCATGAGCAAAGGTAGTACGCGATTGAGCTTTGAGTAATTGACTGGTCATAATAATTTGATGACCACTTTTTGTCTTCTTTATCTTTTGACATAAGATGAACACCCATCATTGAACTCCTTGATTATGAGCCGTCATGGCTCAGCTTATAAGTTTGTTGAAATTAACCCTGAAGAAGCCTAGAAAAGTACCTTAGAGTTTGTTACGACACATCGGCTTTATGTTTATAATTTTCATGAGGTTCGATTCTATAGTTTGCTCTTTTAAGTAACGTCATATTAAATGTTTACAAAGTAGAATGCCATTTTGTATTTTTTGACCTAGGAAACATGTTATTTTCAAGATGTTAATTCTTGTTATGGTTATACTCATTCACTTACAACCTTTTTTGTTCTTTTTTTCTCAGTGGTAAATTATTGTTGGTGCAGGTTGCATTTAAAACAGGTGACTATCGACAACAAGTCATCTTTATTGGGGGATTGACTGATGGATTTTTAGCAACTGAGTATGTCGTTTTTGTGTTAGTATTATAATAATATGAACCAATCGTCATATTAAGAAGATCTTATAAATAAGGACTGGTCCAATATTTCAATTACTTTTCAAGAACTTACGGATGGTTACCCTATAAGATAAAGGAGAGTTGTAGTACTTGATTTTATTACTGTGGATTAAGCTATCACTTTATCTTGTTTGTAAATCCTGCAGTTATCTTGAGCCTTTAGCAATTGCTCTGGACAAAGAAAAGTGGTCTCTGGTACAGTTTTTGTTTTCATCTTCGTACACTGGATATGGGACCTCGAGTCTTAAACAAGTAATTTTTCTGTCTATCATTCTCCTTTGGTGTTTGCACAAACATTGGGATCATACTTAGCTTTTAGTTGTGGCGATACCTCTTAATTACTTTTTTGGGATCTGTCAATGCTTGGAAGTGTGGCAAGTAAACCAAGCCCTCCTCCTATTATGAGGGGCGGGAATCACCACTTATGGTTGTTGTCTTCAACATTCTTGTATGTGCTATTAGATCTTATATGGTGATATCTGAAGTAGGGTATGTGCATTTAGTCTTGTTTGTATAGCTGGCACATGTAAGAAAGTTTATCCCTTCGCAAAGTATTGTGAGATTGAAAGTCTACACTTCTTGATTTTTCTGTTACTACCATTGTTTGCTGATCCTAGTCACAATTCCTATTATTTCGAACTATTTGTCTGAATTAATGGCTTCGCCTCTGTTCTTTAGATGGTACTGGCTTCATCTCTTTTGTGGTTCCCTAAAGAATGTTATATGTTAACAATCAGTTCTTTGATCTTCTTTTCTTGCATGTCGTGTTTGTCATAGGATGCCACGGAGCTTGATCAGTTGATAAGTTACTTAATAAACAAGGAAGAGTCTGTGGGTGTTGTATTACTTGGGCATAGTACTGGCTGCCAGGCGAGTAATATGTTCTAACATGTGATACAACTCTATTTAATTGAAGAAACTTGAATCATCTGATATAGCTCAGATATAAAGCTTTATTCAGATATTAAATTGGTTCAATAATCTCTATCTGTAGGACATTGTGCATTATATGCGAACCAATGCTGCATGCTCAAGAGCAGTTAGTGGTGCCATTCTCCAGGTAAATTGGTTATTCCATCAAATGGTGTCTTCGCCTTAGATTCCCTGAAATATCTAATCTAAATATTTTTTCTTCAATAACTCATGTATGCATCTGCTGTGGCAGTATTAGTATCAGATTTGTAATTTATGTGATGGATAAGATTGGAGGTGAGATTTACATAGTAGAAGTATGTCCCATGCTGGATAGTGTCAGTTAAATGTAGACGTATTTGTTGTCCAATTTTCTAATGGTTTTTTTTTTAAACTTTTGGTCCAGAATTACCTCTTTATGTTCTTTCATTCTTTGAGCCCATTTTCCCAAGTCATTTTTTGGCTGAACCCCAAGTTTTATTTCCAAGTAAACCTAGGTCATCTTTGGCTGTTAAAGTACTTACATTTTGTTTTAGCTTGGTGATTTTCCCTTAGTTACTCTTTTTCCTTTTCTTGCTGTCTACATTTTCCTTTTTTCTTCTTCATCACTCACGTAGGCCCACACATCGGGAAATGAGAGACCGGTTAATTGTGCTGCAAGTTGACATGATTAGTAATACAAGTTGAATGGGGAGAGAGTACAAAAAGGTGGCATATGAGTTGGAATGGTTTTGAACTGCCATTTTAGTAGAAAGAGGAGATATTTGTTTGTGGCGATGAATTAGAAAGGCTTGATGAGTGCACAAGTTGTGATGATTGAAGAAGAAAGAGAAAGAACAGGGCTATGAAAAGTTTCATTGTTGGATAAATTAGAAGGTATATGTGTAATGAAGTTGATTGTAAGAGAACAGGTGGACTGGTGTATGTACACAATGACTGAACATCTACATCTGTGTCCTAGACCTAGACAAGTAGCTCCACCATGTACAAGTCAATGGCAGGTGTCCTGAAGCTGTTGACATAACGTTCCCATGGGTGGGTGTAGGAAGAGGGGATGCTGGGTCGGTAGGTTAAACGAGAGACATAATAAATGGATCTACTACAATGTAATTTTCATCAATGTAAGAATATTATTTCTAGAGCTATAGTAGTTGCATCAAGAATAGAGGGGTGCAATCGATAGACGGATGTTACCGCTCAAAGTGAACATAAGAGGATTTTAGGTTTGATTTTGGAGACACCATTTTGACGTAGAGAATCCCTGCTTGTATCCCTTAAACTCTCATACATGCCTTATATCTCTGATGCGCTTATTTTTCGGTTGTTGTTTAGGCTCCAGTCAGTGATCGGGAATATAAAGCAACTTTTCCTGAAACTGCTTCTATGATCGATTTGGCTGCGAAGATGATAAGTGAAGGTCGAGGAACAGAGTTGATGCCCAGGGACGCTGACCCTTGTGCACCTATAACTGCATACAGGTGAGTGGCAAGGCAGCTGTTAGCCTTCGGTTCTTGTTTAATTTAAATTCTTATGATCACCTAATTATGACACGTGCCTGCTGTGAATGCTAGACATATATTCCATGAGGTATAGTTAGTAAAAGAGTAGTTCTTTTCCTCCCAGCTGTTGGAGTTTGTACATATGGAAAGTTATCAAATAAGTCGTCCTACAGTTGATGTGGGTCGAAGACATATATGCTGTGAAGTCTATACTAATCCGCACCGTTCTAGACTCTAGCTTATCAAGCTAGTACCCTCAGAATCTAACATTATGGGCTGCAGGGCCACCAACTGCCACTCCAGATACCCTCCTGAAGTGCTATTATATGCCATAGTTGACGAAGTCTGAAGTGTCCCGAGTCCTGGCTCTAATTTTTGTGGCAAACATTTTTAAGAAATAATTATTATTCCAGATGATTGCTATATGTACTTCTGTGGCCATGAAGCAAAGTCGCACTGACAAGTGTCTGTAAAGTAGTTGAACCGAGTTACCATGATCTGAAGGCCTTAAACTAAAAGATACAGCTAAGAACTTGGAGCATATGTAGTACTTATCACAAATGGCTATGCATCTTTGTGTCAGCATCACAAAATCCGGCGTTTATGTTCAATGTTCTTTACTTCTTTAGGCTAAATCATGAAGTACTGCAGGTATCATTCACTTTTTGCATACAATGGTGACGATGACATGTTTAGTTCCGATCTAAGTGAGGACCAGCTAAAACAGAGACTAGGCCACATGTCCACCATACCTTGTCAGGTAGAAATATGTACTAATCCATGTTTGAACTGAAGATTTCAAATTATATCTAAATGATTATGAATCCAATTTAAATTCTTTCGTTATTTTCGTTACACTGATATAATGCTTTATGCAGATCATATTTTCCATGGGTGACGAATATGTACCAGATTATGTTGACAAGAAAGCATTAGTTAAGAGGTAACTTGACGAAGACTTGTTATGTATGACATAAAAACAGTTCATCTGTAATGGGCTCTAAAGTTTCAGAGATGTCGAAATCTTGCAGATTGTGTACAGCAATTGGTGGTGCTGTAGAGAAAGTTGAAATTGAACATGGCAACCATTCTCTATCTAACAGAGTACAGGAAGCTGTCCGCGCCATTATAAATTTTGTTAAACGGGAGGGACCTAGTGGCTGGGATGACCCATGGAGTTGATACTCAGCTTTTTTATACCTTACTAATTTATTGGGGTTCATTTTTCATTTACTAGAGAACATAGTCGCTGTCTTATTTTTTTGCCCCTTTCTCTTTTTTATTTTTCATTTGAATGACTTAGTTTGCACGTTAAGATTTGACTTTAAAAGTTTGTACCTATTACCATTTTTTATAGAAGATATATTTGTTTGAGAAGGAATCAAGAATGTATTAAATTTGATGTGAAATGATTAGTTCCCATGTTAATATATGATATTATTGTTTGACATTGAATGAAGAAGGCGATTTGGATGCTCTTGGGGCATAACTTAGTTGCTAAAGAATTAAAATGTATAGCTTAACTAGTAAAGAATTAAAATGCTGAGTATTAACAACCTCACTTCTTCATGCAACCTGGTTCGCCTTTTGCAAGGAACGAACCTTGTGTTGATGAAATAGTTTCGTGCATTGACAAGATATGTCATGCAATATGTTTTGGATCTTCATGTAGGTTGATTTGTTTGACAAGGGAGGAAGATGTAGACAAGTTCTTACCAACATGACTTCGCTTGATATCTTTTCATGTGTTACGTTTTATCAAGTCAAATATATTAGATTTTTTTGGATCTTGGATGTAGTTGGATAGACTAAAACAATTCACTATATTAACTATTCATGTTGGATTATTGAACCATAGTAGGGTGATTATTGCATTCATGTTGGATTGTTAAATCACTTTGATGATAACCCCTTTACTATCATATGACTACATAAGTAGTGTTGTTATTTTTGTGAATAGTCTATTAATTGACTTGTTAAATGTTGACATATAATCATGACTCTTCGGGTCATTGTAATCATGGAAGTTGGAACTATTGAATAATCTTTCAAAAATAGACAAAAAAATATTACCACTCAATTATCTTCTATTGGAAGAGATTATCACTCAAAATAACAGTTACTTTCTCAGTCTTTTTTAACATATTATTTAGCAACAATTTATTTTATTAATGATGTGGAAAGTATTACTTCAACTATTTTGTAGTAATAATAGGTCGTGATTCGAACCTTACAGAGACACATTTGTTTCATGTTTTAGTCTAACTCTCTTTTAATTAGCAATTTTTATATTCATTTTTTGTAATACCTTTGTATTCATAATTCATACCTACTACTTTATTTAAAAAACCCCTAATAAAAAATGCAAAAACTTTAATCTAAAAAACATGTTAAAAAAAGAATGAGGGAGTGTTAAAGATGGTCTTATCGACACATAGTTGATTTGGTAAAATGTAAATATTCTTTTCCGAGTCCACACACATTCCTCAATCCTCATAGTGGGAAAACACACACAGAAAAGAGTATGGTGGACAGGTGGAGTAATGAATATCATTCAATATAAAAATAAGTCTCTGCCAAAACACATTAAAAATTGACTTGTAAACAAAGACTATGATAGTATTCAAACAATTGTTTCAACTTTAAGTAATAAAAAAATTCCCACATGGTAACTATGTCCAAGAATCGGTTTCCACTTTCTACATCTTCTACATTAACTCCATTTAAAACAACCATTTATTCCATATAATATTCCATCTACTTTTTTCCAATAATATTCTAAAGACCAATAATGCAATGGCACCAATATTGTAGGACTAATTTACTCAAAATCTTATCTTCTTACCAAAAGTTAAAGATTGTTGAAAAAAAATCAATTTCCTCATTTATTATTTATACACACCCACGTAGTGTTTGAGATTTAAATTCCTATTTTAACCCTATTTGCAATTTTGCATGTGTAGTGTTTGTCTGAATAAAGATTCGGACAAAATAGTCATTTTCCTCTGTGGATATAGTTGAACCCAACAGAACAGCGGCATTATTCCGCGTATATATAATCGAGTAAACAAAACCTACGAAGTCCTCGTCTTCTTACACAACGAACTATATCAATGGGGAAAATCTCTCATCAATTTCTTTTTGTTCATGTAATTTTCCTGATTATTAACTCTTGTTTTTCTCAAGGACCCATTTTTCCAAATTCCATTGTTATACCAGTCGAGAAAGATGCCAAAACTCTGCAATATGTTTCCACGATTGAAATTGGTGAACCTCTTGTTTCAACTAATCTCGTGCTTGATCTTGGTGGTCAGTTTATGTGGGTAGATTCACCTAGATCATCTCAAAACCCAATATTTTCTAGCTCACTTCAATGTTCCATGGCTAAAACAAATGCATGTAAAAATGAAATCTTGGAAACAAAGATTTGCAGGATTGAGACATGGAATAGTATTACAAAAGTTGCCAAGTTTAGTGATCTGGTTGAGGATACTATCAGTGTGAGATTTCAAGATGGGTCAATTTCGGGTGCAGTTGTTGCAATTCATGATTTCTTGTTTTCATCTACCAAGAATATGTTGCTAGATGGTCTCGCTAGTCGAGTTAAAGGTATTACTATTAGATATTATATCGATATTATGATGATTTGATATTGTTAAATGTCTAATAATATCTCGAACAGGTATGTTAGGACTTGGGAACTCAAGAATTGCTTTGCCTTCCCAGCTTTCTTCCAGATTTGGGTTCCAGAGGAAGTTTGCTCTGTGTTTGTCTTCTTCAACTGGAGTTGTACTTGCTGGTGATGGCCCCTATGTTTCCCTTTCGAAAAGCGATGTTTCGAGGTCACTAGTCTACACTCCTCTTGTTGGTGCCGGATCATCAGAGTATTTTATCAATGTTAAGTCTATCAAAATCAATGGTATAAAATTGCCTGTAAACTCATCAAAATTGGTTCTTGATGGGGAGGGTAATGGAGGAACAAAGATAAGTACCATTTTGCCTTATGCAACATTGCAAACCTCAATTTATAATGAATTTGTTAAGGTTTATGTTGAGGTTGCCAAGAATTTGAAGATGGTTAGGGTGGATGATGTGGCACCATTTGATATTTGTTTTAGAGACCCTAGGGAGAAAATGGTCACATGGGTTGGTCAAAATGTACCAATTATTGATTTTGGTCTGCAAAGTGAGCTGGTGAAGTGGAGGGTAAAAGGGAGAAACTCATTGGTACAAGTTAGTGATGAGGTTATTTGCTTAGGTTTCTTGAATGGGGGTCCAAATCAGAGGGCTTCAATTGTGATTGGAGGTCATCAATTGGAGGAAAATCTATTGGAGTTCAATTTAGGGACTTCCATGTTGGGATTTGTTTCTTTGAATGAGGAGCAACAAGGAAGCTGTTCTGATTTCAGTTTGCATAATCCAATGGGAGTTTGATTGAGTTTGTGGTAATATTGGAGGATTTGTGGTACCCCATCTTTTTTTGAGTGTGGCACAAGCGTGTTTGTAAAGTTGGTCTAAACATGTACTAATTTATATGACCGTATATTGGATACGTTACTGTAATGATTACGTTATGAAAGATGATAAATGGATGTTAATATAACTGCTAGACCATTTGAAGCGATAATGAAACGAGAATAACTCATAAGACCAAGGCGTTACGAAATACTCAATAACATGAGAAGTATTCCAACTTATTAGTTTATTTCTATCTCATATAAATTGAGATTTTCCTGGAAGGTGATAGGCATGCATTTAGGCATGGTTGGAGGGAAAGTTGAAGCTTCCACAAGATGTATGTTGTAATGAAAGTGCAGAACTAAAACCAAGTCTGTTTTGAACAAGATCGAATTGGAGAAGATTATCCTCAATTTGATGCAATCCAATAATTATAGATGTTGCAGCTCTTTGTTGTTCATCCACATACCCCCTTTCCAGTATTCCAAGACACATAACATCTTTGTTAACTTGCACCATCAAGTTTGCTCCACTCATCCTCCAAAATACGCTCTCGTTTTGCAATACAAGATCAATGGAAGGTACACCACTCGAGCTCATTGACTTGAAACAAACACTAAAAGGTTTAATAGCAGCTACCCTTTTAGCATTTGGGAGCTGTTTAGCATATTCTCGCGTAACCGCTTTGAAAATGGAACTTTCTAGGAGAGTGTATGGTGTGCCACTACTGATCTTCGTTCCTCCATGACCTTTATCATTGATTGTCAACAATGTAGTATTGAGTTTCAATGTCTTGGAACCAATTCTAATAGATTTGACCCCAATGAAGTATTCAGGAGAAGGCCTAATGTTTGGTTCCATGTGACCATTTCCAAGTTGGTTGATTAACAAAGGGGTGTAGACAAGATTCTTGGAGATATCAACATTTGGTAGGGTGTAATAAGGGGAATCACCTAAAATAATAAAACCCTTTTTTTGTGTGGAAGAACTCAAACAAACTCCAAATTTTCTTGGAAAGTTGAAGGTTTGAGCTAATTGAGTTGGAAGTGCTATAGCACTAGTTCCAAAACCAGCTGCTCCAATTACTCCACTTGGCAAAGTTGGGTGAACAATGGTGAAATAGTTATTCAGACAAGTGAATATGAAACCTTTTATGGTCGCAACTTGTGAGAGTTTTCGGCCATCAGTAGATTGGATGAGAACAACATCCTCAACAGCGGCACCAGCAGGGAAAATCTCATCACTGTAAGGGTTATAAATGTTATTGAAACATTGATTTCTGATACATTTGGGCAAGCTGTCGGATTCACATCCATCTCCACAATCAGAAGAGTTGACAAGGTCACATTGTGGTGTTTTACACTGGACAAGCTTCCAAGTGGAGGTGTTGTAAAAGGTTTCACAATCTACCCATAAGCTATGACCGCCTAGGTCGACGGCTAACTTGAAGGGTTGAAGAGGGTTTTTGTGGGTGATATAGGTGATGTGTAGAAGGGTGGAAGCATCTTTAGTAACTGGAAGTATTAGAGCTTTGGGTTTGAAAGATGATTTGGCTATACATGGGTGGAGAAAGAGGAGAAAGCATGAGTATATCAGGAAACTGTGAGTATAATAAGCCATTTTTGTAAATGGTTTTTGCACTTGAAAGTGATATACAACAACTACTACTTATACAAATGAGATAAGGTGTTACAATAAGGTTTAAGGATTCAAATCTTATATAGTAGAGTATAATATTAATTAAATAAAAAAAGCTCAAAAAAATCAATCCTTCCACATATAGAATCCAATCCAAAATATTTAAGTCTTTCAAAGAGTCCTAGTTGCTAAAACATTTAAATCTGTGCATACACACACCCAAATATTATACATTTAGATTTCTTGAAAACTGGACGTCTGATTTAAAGCTCATCATGGGCTCATAGCACCGAAAATATTTAAATAAAGTAAGTGCACGACATAGTACTTCCTACGTACTTAAATGATTGTTACATTTTGATTTTTGTGGTCAAATTTTAAAAAATTTGATCAAGAATTTTCATTAAATAATAAGAAATAATAGTCATGTGGGACCTTATTAAATTTGTCCTAATATATATTTTTAAAATATCAACTATAATATTTTTACATGTAACATAATAAATATTTATATTTTAAATGATATTTTATTGATTATAAAAATCAAAATATATCAACCGTTTAGGAATAGAAGTACTACTTGTATGAAAACATGGTCCCATTTCTTTCCACATGGGATGTTTTTCAGGCACGTGTTCAACTTGGGTCGTTGCGAGTTTGAAATAAGTAATTTATGATCCTTATTAAAAAACATTATGCATGATACATTACAAATAATACAGTACATCTTAGGGAGTATTATTTTTCGATTTATCGTATAGGAAAATATATATATTAATCAATTAATAGAACGGGCCACGCATGGGGAAGTGGGGGCAAATTAAAGCAAGACTGCACGATACATTTTTTCATATTGTTCCAATATTGATAAAAATATTTTCACGATTCGGGTATATACGATATGTGTTTGTTAATGGAGTTAAACAAATATTCCATGTGTTCGTGTATTTTTACACTAATAAAAGCGCGGATCGTTTGTTGGCCCAGTAAAAATATGTTCACCCCTAAAAGTAGATAAAAGCAAAACCGTCCACCAATAACGGAAGAGAGGGTTACCGTACATACAAGAATCTTCCAATTCTTTTTGAAATGGCGGAGCTAGGATCTAAGGCGCAAGGACATATTAAAAAAAATTAAAAATTGTTCATTTTACGCATCCTCATATGTAGACCTAATTATCAATTTGGTCTTAGCCATATTGTGAAAGCAAATTACAGTTTAGTTCCAAATTATTAGACTATTGAATAGTTCTCCAAAAAATACCACAAATGTCACACTATGATTCTTTATCTCTAAATATTTGCACATTTGTCCTCATTTTACACTATAAAAAAGGGGACGACGAGTACAAATTTGTCATATTTCAAAACGAATATACAACATTTGAAAGTGTAACTACTTGACATTAAACTACAATTCCATACCATACTACCACATCACCACTATACATAGGGTTTTTTTGGGGAATAAAAATTACCATTTTATCCTTGAACTTCCTCACTTACTATCCTTCTAAATAAAAGGACAGAATAATAATTTCACTACAAAAAACGACTACCAATCTTGTGTGAGAGACCACCCAGGTTTTATTTGGTTTATTACATAAACAAAAAACAGAAGTGAAGTCCTGGAATCAGTTCCAAGAAACTCCAGATTTGAAGTTAAAAGTAGCACAACTCCCATCTTTGCCCTCCAAGGATGTGAAACCCAACATTGATTTATGAAGATCAAACTGCACCAAGTTTTCTTCAATTTGATGAGTCCCTATTTCTATAGGTGGAATAACCGGTTCAACCACATTCTCCACAAATCCAAGACACCAAATATCCTTCTTCACTTCAACCATCAAATTCGCCCCACTAATCCTCCACACCGCCTTGTTCCTTAGAACAAGATCAACAGGCGGGAACACTCTGTTCCCGCCACTCGAGTTGAAGCAAACACCGAAAGGCTCCACTGCAGGAACTCTACCAACACTCTTTCCTAGCGCTGTCACAAATGCAGCCTCCACAGCTTTATAAATTGAGGACTCAATTGTTGTATAAACTCTAGAAGTGCTAATCTTTGTTACACCTTGTCCATTATTCGACACCGACAAGATGTCCTCATTAATCTTCACTTTTGAACCATTAACGTTAATGCCCTCAACATGAATGTAGTACTCGGATTTAGAAAGCTCATCTGAAATGTTGAAAGGATTGTTTTTCACAACAAGGGGGGTGAAAATAAATCTATTTTTGAAAATATTTGTACTATATGGTGCGTCACCTACTATTATGACACCTCTTGATTTCGTAGAAGAACTCAAACAAAGAAGGAGTTGCTTAGAAAAATTAAAAGCATGAGCTAATTGGAAAGGAAGAGTAACACTAGCATTTCCAAATCCGGCAACACCGATGGCGCCTCCCGGTAGGCCATCGGCTATGAAAGAAGTGACACAAGTGAAGATAAATTTAGGCACGGTAACAACTTGTGCGTTAGCGGAGGTAGAGCGGAAGGCGAATTCGTCAACTGACACGGCAGCTATGTTGCTGCCTGCGCCTGTTGAGGGGTTGATAGGCCAGGTGTAACATGCGTCTTTAACGCACTTGGAAAACGGCCATTTGCAGCTGTCAAAGCAGCCTGAAGATTGGGCTAATTTGCAGTCGTTTGAGTGGCAATGGACAAGTTTCAATGATGAACTATTATAGAAGTTGTGTTGACAGTTTAGCCATGATGTTTGTGCACCTAGATGGAGCAATAGTTTTATGTTAGAATGTGGTGTTTTTTGAATGATTGTAGTGAGATGTAACTTGCTTGTTGGGTCTTTCGTCGTTTCGAAGACAATACTTTTGGGATTTGATGCAGAGGAAGTTGTTATGAATAGGAGATAAAGGAGGAAGAGAGCTTGATATTCAGCCATTAGAGATTACTCAGAGAGTTTGATTTTTCATGTAATCTCTGTGAGTATACTTTTGCATCTCCCCTTAAAGCTCTGTGTTTCTTTACTGTTAGCAACAGATCTGTGCATTTATTGAGACTCATAATTTGCCTCACCAAACCCAACATGGAAATTAATATAGTCACACAAGCCGATAGGAACCTGAAACCCGTTTAATTCTCAACACGTAGTCCGTTTGATATATTCCCACATCTATGCTCATACTCGAACCAAACGATGCACTAGAGATCTTTGGCATTATGTATATGACTTACGAGTATAAATACGGGGTTTGTCGATTTGTATGCAAGTATAACTCGTAGTTTTCGTAGAACAGTTAGTTGTTCGGAAATCTGAACACTAGTTTTGAAAAGAAAAATACGACCATACGGGTACAAGATGTACATAACCAGAGTTATTTCTAGAAAAAGTGCATTGATCTTCTTGAATCCATTCATATGCAACTTTGATGTAAAACCAAGACAGATGAAAACGACATGCACTTGAGCTTTGAAGATATGAAGGATAATATGCATTTGACCTCTTCAAATAATTCACTAGGACAGCTCATATTGGATTATGGGGTACTGATCATACAGGACAAATATTATCCTTTGTGCAATGTATATATACAGTTTCAGCAACTTTTGAGTCACCAAAGACGGCTCATGAATCTATAGAATTACTTATAAGATGAAACAATTACCATAAATGAGCTTAGCACTTCATAATCTTGATTTCTTTCTGCATTTTTCAATCATGTCTTACATTTTGTTATTCCTATTTTCATTTTCACTATGCCATGCCCAATCATCTACAAAGCCAAAAGCTCTTCTCATTCCCATTTCCAAAGATCCATCTACTCTACAATATCTTGCACATTTCACTATAGGCAACCCTCCAAGGCCAACTAGCTTCGTTCTTGATCTGGGAGGCAAATCGCTCTGGAGGGATTGCGAAGATGGGTTCAACTCATCCACTTATAAGCTCGCCAAGTGTGGCTCGGCTGCATGCTCATTTGCAAAAGCCAATCAAAACTGCAACAAAAACAAAAAGACCTGCCTTGTATTCCCTGAAAATACCATCACAGAGGAAATCGACAGCAACGTATTAGCCCTCTATAGCATCTATCTTCAATCAACCGATGGAATTAAAGCTGGTACATCAATAAAAATCACAGATTTTATTTTATCCTGCTCACGAAAAACGCTACTTAAAGGTCTAGCAAAAGAGGCTAGAGGCATGGCAGGCTTAGGGAGGTATCCGTTAGGCCTCCCAAACCTTTTGTCTTCTGCATTTGGGGGAAGCTTACCCAAGAAGTTCTCGTTATGTTTGCCTAAAGCTGATCAATCTAATGGGGTTCTGTTTTTCGGTAAAGGCCCATTCTTTTTCTACTCAGACACTAACAAATCAGAGCTATTTGATATAACTTCCTTTTTCAGATACACATCTGTAAAACTATCTACAAATCCTTTCACCACTACAACTGAATACTATATCAAGATTGAATCCATGCAACTTGCTGGTCAATATGTTCCATTAAACAAAACATTACTATCAATCAACAAGGCAGGCTATGGTGGAACTAAACTGAGTACTGTGACACCATATACGATTCTTGAAAGCTCAATCTACAAGGCCTTGACTGAATTGTATGATGATCAATTCGGTTATGCAGTAAAAGCCCCGCCTGTGGCACCATTCACCAAATGTTACACCACGGATAGGTTGCTTCGTCTTCCAGTGACTGGTTGGGGCGTGCCATGGATAGAGGTGTTCTTCGATGAGGCCAAGGATGTTCGTTGGACTTTGTATGGGACTAATACTATGGTTGAGGTTGGAAACAACACTGTTTGTTTTGCTTTTGTTGATGGAGGGGTTAATACAAGGACTTCCATTGTTATTGGAGCTTATCAGATGGAGGACCAACTATTCGAATTCGATTTAGCTTCATCCAAGTTAGGGATAAGTTCTTCCCTCCATTGGGATTTTACTCAATGTAGCAACTTCAATTTCTAATGTATGACAGCCTCTCTGTTTCGTTACAAGTAACGATAACAAATAGTAACATGCCCCATACCACTACATATTTTATGTATGACTAATTTGATCACTCGTCTTTTTTCTCGTTCATGATAAATTCAACTTTTGATATACGGTAACAGGTGCAGGCTTCACCACGAGGCATGACGATGTGACATTTTACCCCATCTAAGAATATATGCAAATGTGAGCATATATTTGATGTTTGTAACTTGTATGGATTTGGCAAAACAGTTAGCTATTAGATGGAAAGTTGAAGCTAACCTTCTTTACTTGAATCAGATCATCAAATAAGCATGAACAACTTTGTGTCACCACACGGAAGCAACAAAACACTTGTTTATCTATAAAAACTACCCTCTACTTACAAATGTATATCAAATTTGATCAAACAACATATTTTCAACCAATCTTCTAACTTCCTACAACTGCAATCGAGCGAAAGCATATTCTCCGCCTTTTTTAGTTCATCTCCCAACAATCTCACAAAACACAGGGCTTGTAATAAGAACATCAACACATTAGGCAAATTCACGCTACTCGAAGAAAAGGTGACAAATCATGATAGCTCCAAGTGAAGATAAACAATGCCTTAATAATGTTTCAGATGTTTCAGCTCAAACATCGATGTGTAGTGAATCAAATGGCGATCAAGAAAACTTGTTCCTTAGTGCGATTTCAAAAAACGAACCGAGAACAACACCGGCCAGCCTTATTCGCATGGTAAGATATTATAAAAAGAGTTATTGTAACAATTTTCATTTTTTTTCTCACAATATTACGAAATAAGGAGTCGAAACTAGACAATCTTTACGAGATGGAGGGACTACTGTCCTTTGACTAGACACATTGTTTAAAAATGTTTGTGTTATGCAGGTATTAAGTGAGGCAGTGGGATCATTTATATTGATGTTCAGCATATGTGGGATTATGGCAAGTATGAAGCTGATGAAAATGGAAGTAGGCCTAATGGAGTATGCAGTAACAGCATCTCTAGCTGTAACAATTGTGGTATACTCAATGGGCAACATTTCTGGAGCTCATGTTAATCCAGCTGTTAGTATTGCATTTGCTACTACTGGCCATTTTCCTTGGTACAAGGTAACTCAACATAAATCAGGAACAAAAACATATATAATGTCTTCGATGGGTTCGGATTGGTTTCGGATTTCGTGCACACCGAGTATTTGTTTAGAGCTATTTAGGTAATTTGACATTGTTTCAGGTTCCATTGTACATTATGGGACAAGTTGGTGGTACTACATTGGGAACACTTGTAGGAAATCTAGTTTATGGCATTAAAGCTGAGCTTCTGATGACCACACCCTACCATGGAACAAGTGCTGCATTTTGGGTGGAATTTATAGCAACTTTTATTATTCTCTTCTTGGTGGCTTCATTTTCCCATGATCCTAAATCAGTAAGTTCGTATTACAATTTTTATGGTGTGAAGTTTGCATTTGAACACTCAATTTCTGCATAATTGATGAGGAATACACATTTATGCAGATAGCTCATGTATCTGGATTCATTGTAGGAGGGGCCATAGGGCTTGGAGTCCTAATATCAGGGTATGAACAAAAAGAACCAATAAAATAGTCAGATGAGATCTTGTTAGATTCGTTTCAATTTATATTTCTAACATATCAACTTTTTATAATTTTTATAATAATATAACTAGATATATTTACGTTTTAAGTTGTGTCGTTAATAGTCAAATGGTTATTACAAAAAGGGATGGAGGGACTATAATTTATACTACCTCCGTTATTTTTCAGTTGTCGTTTTAGGCTTTGGCACAACAATTAAGGATTTTATATACTTTATTATAGGAATAAATCCAAAACAAAAATATAATTTATGCTCATTTAGTTACAAGGTCATAATAAAAATTAAACCGAAAACTACCTTGAAAATGTAAAACAACAAGTAAATAAAATAACTTTTTTTGTTGGAATGATAGTAAAAAAAACGGAGGAACTAATATATGGAAATTGTAGTTGAAGTAAGCTGGCATATATATATATGTAATTGTTTGTTACGTATAAATTATAGGAGATCCTTGAGTTATTAAATCAGCCGATGACTTAATAGACCAATATCTGACGTAAACTTTCAACTAAGAGGTGTTAGTTTAAACTTTGTTGAATATAATTTATATCATATTTACTTAAAAAAGTATTAAATCAAGACTCTAATCTTCAGTAATTCTTTTACTGTATTAATGGTTATAAGTTATAACTTACTACGTCTAATTGAAATCTAATTACTTTTCTAAAAGTCAAGAATTAAATTAATTGATCTGATAGATATTGTAAATTTCAGGCCTGTATCGGGAGGTTCCATGAATCCAGCAAGATCACTTGGGCCAGCAATAATTTCATGGAAGTTTGACTTCATATGGATATATATTGTTGCCCCAATTGCAGGAGGTGTTGCTGGAGTAACGTTATATCGTGCCCTTCGTCTAGAGGGATGGGCTTGCAAACCTAACTAAATATCCTCTTTTTTCCTATAACATTATTTAGCCGTATATCCGTATACTTCAAGACATATGTGGGTAGAAGCAGTTAATATAACGATTTTACACCTTTATCATTTAGCTGCATATGTTGATGAAGCTTTACGAAACGACCCTCCACTTAAACAATTTGTGAATTTAATGTTTTATCTATATAAAAAGCATGTGTGCTTCATTCAATAATTATTTGATGTTCATCAACATCCTCTATAATTCTTATTCTTTGAAACCATGAAATTGATGGTGCACTGTGCAGATGATGAAGTGATATATATTATCACTGGGTGGCTGTCATTGTCACCAACTTGCAAAGTTTGATCAATAATGACACCTTATCTTTAAACTATTTGACATAGGCACTATAATAACATCAATTATATTAGATTCCTTATAAAAAAAATATTCAAAGATTAATTTCTTATATCATTTTATCAAAATTAAGATATATTTTAAATTTTACACAAAATTAGATTTCCCATCTATACATTTTTAATCAACTCTTTTTATATTTGTAGCTTTAAGTTGAGACAAATTCAATGTTGAAAACAAACTCAAATTATTTTAATATGAAGATCAAAATAATAAAATTTTAAATAAATTAATAATTAGTATTTTGTTTAAAAGAAATAAGATATAAAATATTAAAATTTGAAATATATATATATTAAGCTTTTAATGTAAATTTTGAGCTCCGCTATGAAATAAATTAATAACTAACATATAACTTTATTTGAAAAAAAGTTAAAATTTGAAATGATAAGAAAAAAATTAATGCAATAAAGGAGAATAAACAGCTTGAAGGGAGTCTCAATCTCTATGATTTATTATAGAAATTCCTAAAATTTTGATGTAGGTCAGGTCATGATAGAGATACTGAAAAATTTAATAAACTTCCACCCTATTCTAAAGATAGAATCAAATATATGTTCAATAATACGTGTTTCAAAACACTCATTATTTGATTTTACATGTTTTAAAATGACATTTTTTGTCACATATATTTTAAAATAATGTTTTTATTCATATATGATTT
This sequence comes from Echium plantagineum, assembly GCA_003412495.2. Lineage (NCBI taxonomy): Eukaryota > Viridiplantae > Streptophyta > Magnoliopsida > Boraginales > Boraginaceae > Echium > Echium plantagineum. Next base: position 7,757,580 of record CM016561.1, read on the forward strand.
AAAAAGTATTTCACTTGTGCTTCTATTTTAATTGCTCGTTAAACTTGACTTTTCTAGCAAACTGGTAAGGGTCATTTATCAACAATAATATGTTGACTTCAAGTATATATCTAGGTTGTAATTTTGTTCTTTAGCATAATTATTCTATATTCTCGATGGGTGACTAGGACACACATTAAAATATAAGTATATACTCCATTTTTATTTATTTGAGGTCATTTTAAAATATCGATCAAGCATAATGGAATCATTTTGCTGGGTGGCCAATCGTAAATGAACGTGTCACCAATGCTAAACTCATACTGCTCAGCTATAACGACTAAGTCTTCAATATAGTTCCAAAAATAAATTATATTATCGAATGTGGTCACTTTCAGAAGTTGGTGGTATCTCCAAATCGAATGAAATTACATGAGACCATCACCCATGGTTTTGGATGATTGATGGTGGTTACTTGAAAAAGTTTATGTATATTTGGAATCCTTAGATCATTATTGAAATGTGTCGAGGGAGAACGAATGAAGACTTATTAGACCATTACCTATACTCATATCGTTCTCTTAATCAATATTTATGGTCAATAATTGCATATGTTGAATAGTTACTACGGTCGTTATTTTCTTATATTAATCATATTTATTGATAATTCATTTGTATTTGATAGGTTAATGTGTTGGTTGATGATTTCTTCTCGCGACTTTTTATGCTACACATTGTCCGTCAATTATCAGGATAACGGAATTGCAACAATTTTGTAAATATTATCAGACTAATACTACTAATGTTGTTTGGAAGGCTGTCGTTACATGTTTCATTACACATACTTTTAAAATTTGGAATTTGTATAAAGTTACAAGTGCATCTTTTGTACTCCATTCTAGTAGTTGGTTGTGGTACTATAAAACTACTCTCTCAATCCCTGAAGGATAGAAGTGCTTTGAATTGAAAATATTTACATATTAAATTGTGTATTAAAGACCATGAAAAAGTAAATAATGATATTCCCTCCGTCCTTAAAAGATTGATATATTTTGACTTTTGTGGTCAAATTTTAGAAAGTTTTATAAAGAATTCTCATTAAACGGTAAGATAATATATAGTCATGTGGCCTGTGGGATCTTGTTAGATTCGTCTCAATATATATTTTTGAAATATCAACTTTTTATAATTTTTTCGTATGTAAAATAAGAAATATTTACATTTTAGACTGTATTTTGTTGATCATGAAAGTCAAAATGTAGCAATCTTTTAGGGACTAAAAGAGTATCATTTAGGGTAAAGGGAGTACAATGTATTGTACTTATCAAAAAAGACTTTACTTCTTTAAACTGCAATATATTGAGTTAATCGAATAATTTAGTAAAAAACTTTATTAGTAATGATCTAAAGGTCATGAGTTCGAAACTCATTTCATCTCTACTTATAAAAAACAAAAAAAAGACTAGTCATTTTAGTTATATTCTAAATAAAAGTTTAGCAAGATATTTTAAAATTGAATACATACAGCTGTTATAGAATTAGATGAGAAATGTAACATAATTGAAATGACACGAATCCAATACATGCCTGAAGCCCTCAACATTTGACATATGGGAAAAAATCACATCATCTTCATTAAAATTCCCATCCATAGTCCTCGCTTGTCCAAAATCAGTAGGCCCCATCTCGCTTCCGCTATCCGACACAAGGGTATCATCGCCCATATCATGGTCCCACTCTATCAAAATGACCAAAACACCCTCATCTTTTCACTATATAGTGGACCTTCATTACATGTCCTCACCACTCTCCTATGACCAAACCCATTTCAATTCTCTTTCAAATAAGTTAACTGATATACTAAATTATAATTAATTTAGAATATGTTGGGTGTTTTTAGTAGCTCAATTGTGTCTCCGCCGGAGGAGCTAGTGGCGGCGGGGAGCAGGACGCCGTCACCGAAGACGACTTCGGACGCCTTGATGAAGCGGTTCCTAAGGAACGATGCTTCGGGGGTTTCGCTGCAGGTGGGAGATCATGTACAACTTGCTTTTAATCACCTCAATGAGTCTGCCTCACATCCCAGGTATATATACTATATGCAATTCTACTAACCTTCGTGTCCCAAATTATTTGTCACTAATTCTTACTGGACATGACTTTGAACTAGGGTGATCATTAGGCTTTATTCGAAATTAGTTATGTGATCACAATTAATACTTGTGTACAGTAATAATTGATTAAATAAAAATAATATTAAGCATTTTACGTGACTAATTTGATGATGCGCCCAATTGTTCTTTTTCTTTTCGCTTATTTTTCATTTTTAGCAATTTTACAAGTATTTATGTTGTAGTTGTTTAAATGCCATTTATTTCGAGGTAAAGAAGGAGTGATTGCGAGGTTATGATTGTTAGTAATAATGGGCCATTGTAGTTAGTGATCGCACAATTTTCTCTGTGGCATAATTTTTTTGGTATCTCCATCACATTCTCTAAGGTCAGTTTTCTAGAAATATAAATTTAAATAGTGTTTTTAATTTCACTATTATGTGAAATAAATTAAGAAACGGATTATCAAGTGAACATAACTTATATACTGATGTTATTAAAATTTGACTTTACAAATAAAAATATTTCTATGAGATTATTTTTGTTTTCTTTTTCGGTTCCCGAATATTCTGTTCTTTACATTAATCTTAATTTCCTTTTCCATAAGCGTGTGAAGTTATAATAAATTACTTGTGGGGAGAATTAAGGAGACATATGACGGTAGTAAGAATAGTTTAAGGAATCTTAATCCTCTATTTCTTATTACGTGTATGAAATGATTTGTGATATTATCGATCGATCGATCAATCAATCAAATAAGACTCCACATATTCAGAAATATACTTAATGTAGATAATAGTATTTGTTATCTTAAATGATTGTAGGTTTAATCTGATCTTCATATAATTTTATTACATAATTAATTATCTATCCATCATTATTTGATCTAAAAATCTGAACAAGATCCATGTAAAAAATACCCCCTCCGTCCCTAAAAAGATTGCTACATTTTGACTTCCATGGTCAACAAAACACAATCTAAAATATAAATATTTCTTATTTTACATGCGAAAAAATTATAAGTTGATATTTCAAAAATATATATTGAGACGAATCTAACAAGATCCCACATGATTATATTTTATCTTACCGTTTAATAAGAATTCTTGATCAAACTTTCTAAAGTTTGACCACAAAAATCAAAATGTATCAATCTTTTAGGGACGGAGGGAGTAGTATTCATCAGACTTGATTTGATAAAGTATATTCACCGAACCAGTTAAAACATGACTTGTTTCTGTAGTTTAACAAACATGTAATGTAAGAGGTTGGTGAACAAATTGAGTGGGTGTGTTAACAGTGGACATTCGACATTACACTTTACACAAAATCTAACTTCACTGCCTGCTCGACCTACATCCGAGACGTGCTTGAGTAAACAAGATTGTTCTATTGTCCTAATCAGGGTCACTCCAACTTATTAGTACTAGGATGAGTTAATGGATGGTTTGCCTTAGTTTAACAGTGAGATTTAGTTCTACAAAATAGATACGTAGGTGTGATTTCGTCCCAATTTAACCTATGCCTTAATTTCATAGTGTGTATGAAATCAAATTGGTCACTAATAAATCACACTCGCGTAGCTATTCTTAGGGACTAAGTTTCAATACATGAACCATCGAGGACCAAAGGCCTCATTTGATCCCACTTTCAAAGACTAAATCAACCATTAGCTCGTTTTTTGAGCACGATGTCGACTATTTCACCTAACTATTTTACCACAAAAGGCCCCCCCTCACTATATCATAAACAGTTTGATGAGTAATATTCTACCCTTCATCACTTAATTTGAATACCTAAAAGCAAAAAAAGAATCCAATAAAAACGAAGTGACATATTGTAGACTTGTGGCCATGATCACTTAATTAAATTTGTTTCAACATTTAGTTTGACTTGATGCTCATGATATTGATATTCTTTCTAGTGGTGTTGCTCAAAAGGAAAGAAACACATAAAGAAGTGAGTGGGTCAGACTTGCATGAGATAATTTCTTGATTTGATGACACTTTGGACGGTTCACCCACTATCTAGAAAATGACTTGTGGTATATTGAAGAGGACAAATTAGTCAATTTCATACATTGCTTGGAGCAATAATTCAAGATCATATAATTTCCATTAATGACGAATTGACTAGCCTAGTTAGATCCAAGACTACTTTTGAGTCACAAGTATCTCATTTTAGGATGTTGAGCTGGGGCAATCAATGTTAATGGAATCGAGCCTAATTTTTGTTTTGCACTATTACCTTAATTTAATAATGCACCCACATTGAAGTCTGCGACGAGAACTTTCACATTATGAAACAATAACATCGCTTCTTAGAGAAAATAGTAGTGCAAGTTGCACGTGTGCCCGACTATTGTTCTAACCTGTTCGAGGATTTTTTTTATTAAACTGGATTCTTTAAGTGTATGGGTGAGAAGAACAAACGTTGTGTACGTGTTATCAATTCTACAAGTGAATTAAAGTGCTAAGATATTGTTACTATATGTACTTCGAATAAAAATAATTTCATTAGGGACTCTCATGCTAATACTATTCATGTGTGACCGAAATGGCCAGATCATTTGCAGCAAAGGATGATATATTCTGCTTGTTTGAGGGAGCATTGGACAACTTAGGTAGTCTGAAACAAGAGTATGGCCTTGCAAAGACTGCCAATGAAGTTCTCTTAGTTATCGAGGCATATAAGGCACTTCGTGATCGTGCACCTTATCCTCCAAGCCATGTTGTTGGTCACCTTGAAGGGAGTTTTGCATTCGTCCTCTATGACAAGTCCACCTCTACCCTGTTTGTGGCCACGGTGAGTGGTTTTTACTGTTTTTTCCTTACTTGAAACTCCATTAGTTAAGGCGGTATATATCAACCACTTCCAATGTTTTTTGTAGGACCAAGCTGGGAAGGTTCCTTTGTATTGGGGAATCACTGCTGATGGATATGTTGCGTTCGCGAATGATGCTGATCTGCTCAAGGGCGCTTGTGGCAAGTCACTTGCATCCTTCCCTGAAGGTCAGTTGATACATGAAATCAATTCTCTGGTGTCCAATTTCTTCCTCAAGTAATGTGACATGAGTACTGAAAAATATGAACACACTTAATCGATTGGCTAAGTGTGACATACTTGAATTATAGACGAACATGTGTTCTTATTTTCGTCTTCTTGAAGTTACTAATTTGGTTTTGTTTGTGACTTCAAATTTCAGGATGTTACTACACCACTCAGGTTGGAGAACTGAGAAGCTATGAGAATCCCAAAAACAAGATCACTGCTGTTCCTGCTCCAGATGAGGAAATATGGGGAGCAAAATTTATGGTAAGATGTTAAACGATTAGAACTTTAGAAGGCTATTGTGGTCAGATGATGATCTAAATGAAAAATGAATGGATTTTTATGGGACCTCTTCATTATATACCCCCACATGGCCTCATTTAATAAATTAGCAATCTACCTTAGATCCATTTTACTGTATAATCCACATCTTAGTGACCCTTAGACAGTCGGATTCTTGATTAATAACCTTCAAAGTGGCTAGATGCGCATCTACCTTGTTTAGAGCATTGGTTGTTTCTTATCTAGTTCGAAATCGCTGTGGTTATCAATATTGTTTTAAGTGATCAAAATAGTTGTATTTAGCAACAATTCTATAACCTATCCTCTACAAGAAGCTAATTAAAAACATTGAATAACAATTTTATTATTATTACTAGCCAGCATAGCTCATTCTTTAGAGTTTTAATCTGTTCTGCAAGCATGCTTATTTTAGTGTATTATAATACTCTGTTATAACGAGGGAACTGTAGTCGCTATTCATCGAGTGTATACTGAATATACCTCTTTATACTACTCTTGACTCGTAGCTTAATTGTTATATTTCAGGTAGAAGGGGCAACAGTCCTTGCCAGCACAAAGTAGGAAACACATTTAATTTGTTGATGTTATGTTTGTCTGTTTTAAATGTGTGGGAGCCATGTAAATTAGTTATTGAAAGCTTCTGATACCTACCTAAGGGAAGAGTAACTTCTGTAAGATGATAATTTGTACGATGATGTTATTAGGTTCTGCTGTAAATTAAAGTTTGCTTCTTTAATTTGGATATTCAGCTGTGATTTTCCATCAAAAATGTGATTACGACTATATAAGTAATTTGAAAAAAAAAAGGCCGATGGCTCAATAGCCTAGTGGCATCCGGCCCAACCTTTCATGTAAGAGGTCATGGGTTCGAACCTTGTTGGAGACATATTTGTCTCATATTATACTCTAACTTTCTATTAGTTAGCAATTTCTGTATTCATGTTTGTAATATCATTGTAGTCACAATTCATCGCTAATTATCAAAAAAAAAAAAAAGTAATTTGAAAAATAAGTAATTTGAAAAAGATGACGGTGCTCGCGTGTGGGCATAGCTTAATGGTAGATCCATATATGTCAAAGGTAATTGGAGCAGCTATATTCGATTATATGTGAAATTAATACTTTGATGAAATATTGTAAAAGTTGCTTCTCTTGAAAGACTAATAATAGGACAATTTCTCGATTTATAATCCGTCTGATGAAGAGACTTATGGCAAATGTGGAAAAGTTTAAACTTTATTACTATAAAAATGACATTCCTTAACAATTTTAATTTCTAACTGAAATAAAATAAAATTAAGGAGACTCATTATTAGTATGTGTACTAACATCAGTTAAACAAGCTGGTAATTTTATTTGTAAAAATAAGTTGGCATTAATGAACTTTACGATACATATTATTTAAATTATGTCAAATTTAGACATATATTATAAAATAATATAATTTACATTTTTAGTCATTGATAAAAAAAAATTAAAAAAAATTAACAAACCACGACTTTTCAAAATTATTTTTTATAATTATTGCCAACATTACTGTTCTTTTGCTACTATGTTTCATAATAAGGACGGACCTAAAATGTATTTATGGATAAAATAGCTTAAATAATAAAGTTATTAGCAAATTTATGGGAGATCTCGAATTTCAATTTTGGCAATTCTATTGACTTTTATACCTTCTCAATCCACCCGCTCATAATCCACCTTACCCAAAAGATAGTTACACATGATCTTAAATTATAACTCCTCCTTTTTTAGTTGTGTTTCTAGTTATTTTTACGTTAATTAAAAAAGTAATAGTCCACATTAAAGATGTACTAAATAGGGGCTCAATAGACCAAGTCATTAATATTGCAGTAGAATTATAAAACGTCAACTAAAAAACAAAATATATAAAACCCGAGCCTCTTTCCAAAAAGCCTCGAGTTTAATTCTCGCAGAGGAGCATATATAAACATACTTCCTCTGCTTGCATCGGTTTTGGGATTGCCTTTGCAGCGTTTCAACACCCACTTAGTGGGATTTTCAGGCGTTTTGGCGATTTACAACACCCAATCTGTGGGATTTCCGGGCGTTTCAAGTCAACTTTGAAGATCGGATTCACACCTAAAAAGCGAAGTCAAGCATTATGTGAATTAGAGTCACATCTAGGAAGCGAAAGTTCATTTGGAGCAGCAGTCAGAGAAAACTGTTTATTTGGAGCTTAGACTCTCATTTGCTTAGTTTATAAATGTATTTTACGTTGCGTTATGTTAAGAATCTATGGGGTTCCACTCTGAAACCAATTGACGATAGAAGGATTATCCCAAGATCTTATATATTGACCCGGGAGGACATCGACTTTCGATGTGAGATATGCATCTTAACACTCCCCCTCACGTGTAACCCAATCGTCGACGGAATTTTCCTCGCCGGAATTATTTGCGGAACAACATCGGCGGGGTTACACGTGCCTCAATAACTCGGGCTTGCTGGCTCTGATACTATGTTAAGAATCTATGGGGTTCCACTCTAAAACCAATTGACAATAGAAGAAGTAGCCCAAAATCTTGTATATTGACCCGAGACAACATCGACTTTTGATGTGAGATGTACATCTTAATACATTACTCTTTATATCTTCTATTGTTTGAATAAGAAAAGACTAAAGAAAACAAAATCAAAATGTAAGAATCAACTAAAAACTAGAAGTAATAATCGAACTTTATATAGCCATCCTGTTTTGAATGTAAAACAAATCTTTATTAGGAGTATCACACTTTGTCATTGAAATCATTTTAATGGATAATTTGGTCACTAACCATAGGCCAAACCGGTGCTAACACCATTATGCACTTAGCACAAATAACGAAATAATTAAAAGATATAGTGTTATCACTTTCAAATAAAACAAACAAACAAATTACTAATAAAAAATTAAAAGCTACTTTCTTAATTTGTAGTATAAAATTTGGAGTATTACCTTTTGAAGTTCACTTATTGCCAAACTTATTATTACCTCCATCCCTAAATAATTGTTATATTTATATTTTTGGTGGTCAATAAAACATGATTTAAAATATAAATATCTGTTATTCAACATACAAGAAAATTATAAAAAGATGATATATTAAAAATATATATTGAGATGCATCTAACAAGGTCTCACAAGGCTATATTATTTTTTATTGTTTAATGAGAATTCATAATCCAATTTTATTATGTTTGACCAATAAAAGTCAAAATGTGACAATCTTTTAGGGGCGGAGGGAGAGAATATATAATGCATTGTGCATAATATCATCACTAATTCACATGATTTGTTCAAAGTGTAAATGATGATGCACGATTCTCATTTTTTTAATCATAATTGGCAGGTTATATAGTTCCACGAAGCAATAGATATACTTAGAAATATAAGTAGTTTTACTTGATTTGACTTTAATTAATTACGTAAACAGAACATATTATTACATCAAACTCTCTGCTTCAACAACAATTCACTCTCTTCTCATTCGTTATTTCTCTCGCCTTTTTAAACCCTAGGTCCTCTCTCTAATACCTTTAATTGTATTTGTCTGCTTTAATTTTCTACGATTTCTTCTTTGATTTCAATTTAACTTTGGTTTTGTTGTTGTTGTTGTTTAGGTAGGTTTTGAGCTCTGATCAGGATCGAATTTTCGTAATTCTTCTTCGAAGGTATCAGAATTTTGTTGTTTCAACTCCTAATAATTATTCGTTTAGCTTTTTGGTTAAATGGTTTTGTGTGCTTTATGGTGTAACTGTATTTATACTTGCTATCTGTATGCCTATATATATTTATGTATGCTCGTATTCAGTGGTGGAACTAAGGGATGCATAGCCGACGACCGTCTCCCCAATTTTAAAAATATATATATATACTTCTATTATTGAAAACTAAAATTTTACTTATTTTGTTATAATAAAAAAATTTACTGTATATTTTTTAGGAAAATCATTTGGTTTGCCCCCTAAACTTTTTTACTGTAGTTTTTCTTGTATCATTTTGCCATACCTGCATAAAAATTTCTGGTGCCACTGCTGCTTGTATCTAGATTAAGAGCGAGGAGTCCAATTAAGGTTTGTCACTTTGTCTATGTGTTAGCCAAATTGTTTAAGGCTTAAGATTATTTGGTTTAATAATGATACATAAGCATGCTGCTGAAGCTTGATAGTTGATACTTATCATGCACCCAACTTGGGTACGAAAAATGTAGATCGAGATTGTACATGAATTGATGTTACTAAGTGGGGTATATGATGGATACGCAGTATAGGCGGTCTAGTATTGACTTTAAGAACTATGCTTAAATAGCATGCATAAGCACCTAATCCTGCCTTCTTTCAATTTGTAGCTACCTCTGAATAACATTTATATATATATTTGTGAATATCTTTCGAACAAGATATGGGTGATTCTAGCTATGGTGATTTCGTTCTTAGTGGGTGTAAAATATCTACAGAAATGATGTGATATTTGACTGATTTAATATCTAATACCATTGTATATCAAACACCAAAATGATCTGTTCTTAAACAGACAGGGCTCTGTAAGCTTTTATGTAATGAATCAACAAGTTACCCACCTGCCCATTTATATACAACTACCATTTGAGGGCCTGTAAAATCACGAAACTGGATCGAGGGGGAAAACGTGTGATGCGAGTGATTGAGAGTGGTTGTTAGATTTGGTTCTAAGATTGTAATCTATACTTAGTATCTTTTCCTAAAACTCACATGAGACTTTGAATTGTTTGGTATGCCCTATTTGTGTGCATGTGCGGACGTCTGCTTTTCCCCTTAGTCATGTTAGTTGATTATAGTTTTGAGTCTAGTTCATTCATCATGGTTGTCTCTCTCGTTACGTTTCTGAACTCCATTCAGTTCGTCGCGTGCCTGAAATTGAATTATTTATTAATGATCGGTGGTGTGCCTTCTTCAAAAACAGTAGAGCGTTTAGTTGGGTGTTTTTACTAATTGTCGTGAGCTTAGTTGATTATCATTCTCCAAACTAGTCCAGTGCAGCGTACTTCTTTAGAAATACTAACTGTTTATCCCTTTGTCAAAAGTACTTGCCAGTTTAGGATAATCTATTATCCCAGCAGTATTGGATGTATCTTTGTGTCAATAGTTATGACTAAAGTAATTGTGTTTGATGCTTGTAGAATCTTATACTTTTGGCATCATAGCTATTGTGTCATCTGGAGATGCTTCATTGTACTTATTTATTTTCTTTATCTGGCAAGAAGTTTTTCTGTTCTCTGTAGTTGATAATTACATGGTAATATTTGTTTCTTTCTTCTTGATGATATATCTTCTCTTCCTTTCACATGGATCTCAGTGTGGAACTCCATTTGGAGGTTCTGAAGCAAACCATAAATGGATCAGCAAGGAAATGGACAATCAGCAGGCATGCCAGTGGGCGGTGCTCCCCCAATGCCATTCAATGTGGCTGCTGCCTATCAATCTAATCAAATGACTGGTCACTCACCTTCATCTGCTGGTGCAGTTCAAAATGCTCAAACTGGAATTTCGACCTCGTCTGCTCAGTTGGCACAACACCAGCTTGCTTATCAACACATGCATCAGCAGCAACAACAACAATTGCAACAACAACTCCAGTCTTTTTGGCAAAGGCAATATGAAGAAATTGAGCAGGTAACTGATTTTAAGAATCACAGCCTGCCCTTGGCTAGGATCAAGAAAATTATGAAAGCAGATGAAGATGTCAGAATGATATCAGCCGAGGCACCTGTTGTTTTTGCGAGGGCTTGTGAGATGTTCATTCTTGAGTTGACACTTCGAGCATGGAATCACACAGAGGAAAACAAAAGGAGGACTCTTCAGAAAAATGATATTGCAGCAGCTATCACAAGAACTGACATATTCGATTTTTTGGTTGACATAGTCCCAAGAGAGGAGTTAAAAGAGGAGGTGCTTGCATCGATTCCTAGAGGAACACTACCTGTTGGTCCTCCTGATAGTCTTCCATACTATTATATGCCACCTCAGAGTGCTCCGCAGGTGGGTGCTCCAGCAATGTATGTTGGCAAGCCTGTCGACCAATCCTTTTATGGTCAGCAAGCTCGCCCTTACATGGGTCAGCAGATGTGGCCACAACAAGACCAGGCAAATGACGATGCTTAGGTAGGGGTGGCCTGGGAATTGCAATTACTAGGTGAGTCTTCATCAAAATGCATTTTTCACTGTCTGAGAGTTTGTCGGGCCAGAGTTCAACAGCAAAAGTGGAAATGAACTACATTGCTATAGCCATTTAATTTGCCTGCCGTAATAATATGTTTGTTAAGTAACCAAAGCCTATGTTAACCTTGTGTGTCTTGCCTTTGTCTCAAGTTCTGTAAATCTGGCAAAAAAATTGTGGTACTGTAATTCTGCATAAATGAAATGTACCATGTGGGCACGGCATAGTTCTGAGATGCACTTCATCCTAGAGATAAACCCATATTATGTAAATGTTTGAACATGATGATCAGAGGTTATTGCAGGAAGATGCTGCCATTATTGTCAAGAGCTGGAGAGTACAATGACATAGACTAGATCAATGCTTCAGTGTAGCTTCTGAAGAGGTAGAAGTTTAGGCTTTGTTGTTGCTTGATTCTCCGACCGGACCTATGTTTTACACTGTGTGCTTTAGCAGAAACTCATTGGTACTTTTATCTTTGTAAAACTAATTTGCATATGCCATGTGCCAATTCTAGGTTTCTACTTTGTGTACTCTGACCTTCTCGTTAGCGTTAAGAACACAATTCCCCCAACTCCCTTATCTACAATGATTGTTGTGTAAAATTTTATGAAACGTGTCTGTAATTCTGTATATAGCGTTCTTGTGAGATGAGAAATTGGACCAACTGCCTTATTTAGGTTCCCATTTTTACTAGTACTTTTTTTTTGTTAGATCATAAAATCAGTGACCAATGATATAGTTACAATTACTTGTCGTACTACTTTTTCGATATTCTTTGGATTATGATTTGTGTGCACAATTCTATAAGACAAGTAAAGTAGAAAAACGGTGATCATCCCTTGGTATGGATGGGAGGAGATAAAATGAAAGAAGTTTATTTATTATGTTTGTTAAGCGATAATGAGTATAGCAATTTCTCGCTTCATTGTCCTACTCACTAATTATTGAGGTCAATTAGCAGAGTAACTAGGAACAAGATGTATAAAAGTATGACGTTTTTCAATTTTTTAGATGAATATTTGAGAATGGTACCAATAGTCCCTAATTTAACAAAGCCTTGGTTGTAGAACTAGTGAATGCAAAAATCATAAGAGAAGCAAAAATGATGTGGTTGGACATCTCTTGATCCGCAGTTAGTGTAGTTTATGAAAAGGCTTATTAAGTTGGATTTTATCTTTGCTATGGCCTCTGGTTGAAAGATGACAATTTATTTGATCCTACAAACAGAGTAGTAAGTACGGTTTTATATAGTGTATTCATTTGATGCCATGCAGTATTTTAGATGTTTCCTAACTAGGTCACGTACTCATCAATGTCATAAGTCATAACACAATGCTTTTAGCTTATTTAAACGATATGAATTAATTAAAACTTAAGGGAGCAATTCTGCATTTATTATTCCTTTTATTACCCATGAAATTACAGTAAAATGTTTTATGAGGATACACAAAAACCATGAGCTGCGCCTAAATTTCTAATACAGAAGGTTTTAGCAGTTGTTGTTGTTTTGGTGCAATCATTGTGAGATGAACAACGAAGCCTAGGGGCTCGATTGAGTAGCGCATCTGGATAGCAAAATCCGACCATCACAACTGCTATATAGCAATCACAGCCTTCTTTCGGGCATTCGTCGAAAAACCAAACGCATGCTTGGGCACAATCTATAAGCCCGGGTGGGGCATACGCCTTCGGCATTATGTCATCTAAAAGAATCACAATATAATTAACCAATTCAGTAAATTATACATAAAATTATGCAACAAAGATGTATTTGAGATTGTTTATAGTAATCTACTCATGACTAATTAGTCTTCTCTTTTTATTGTTAATCCAGTTTACTCACACTGGGCTGTGAGCGAACGTAAAAGGTTCGATCCGGCTCGCAGTATTCGGTTCGAAATCAAACAGTTCGATTTAGTTCGGTTCGCATATCAATAGAGAATTTTTCTTTATTTATACTCTAAAATCCTGAAAAATCACTTCCACCTCATATCTCCTTATTTCCTACTCGTTACTCATGAGTCATCTCCTTCTCATCCACCCAAATGTCCGATCGCATCGAACATTTTTGCAAACCGAACCGAACTTGTTCGCATAGTTCGCAATAGTTCGGTACTGTTCGAGCTCCTGCTGACCGAACTCAAACTTAGTTACGTTCGGTATAGTTCGGTCCGTTTACAGCCCGGCAGTTTAGGATAAAATCCAAAATACAATTAATGTAGTAGCATTAGTTTAATCCAAAATACGCCTATGTTTTATGCTCATTCATATATACTTAGATCCATCGTAGTTTAACCTATATGTGCAATTGCAAGAACACTAAATTGATTTATTATTGGTTAGGAGACTTTTGATATTTGGTTAGGAGACTTTCGGATAATGATACTGAATTTTTTTATTCAATTCTTGCGAAATAAGAGACATGTGGACTTTAAACTATCAATGAAAGTTAAATAAACTCAAGGCTCTTTTAAAAATGTTCTAAGCTATATATGTGTGAGTTTCTATTAGCGTATATATATTATTAGCATATATATCACGTGTGTATTAGAGTTATTATTATTGTATCAGGCAAGGCCGGTCTTCTAAATCTAATTAGCCTATTTATTGTGTATAAATAAGTGTAAATATTGTAAGTAATGGATCAATCAAAATATATTACTTTCCGTTTCTCTGTTAAATTTCAAAGGAATATATATTAAAAATTGTAGTTAAGTGTGAGTAATTAAAATAATAAAAAAGTCGTTATACATATCGGTTTTATAAATTTGAAAATGATAAACCTATAATATCTAAGTTGGGATAATGAAATGACTACTAATATTTAGAATAACACTAAATAAAAATAATAATATCATAAGTTTATATTAATGTTGGCATGCATTGTGTCTAATGTCTAAGAATTGTACTTTGAACACACGATGATGTTACTATAACAAGCTAAGATTTGTTATCTTCTGTAACGACCCTCGTTATTCGCGGTGTGCATTGAGCAGACTCAAGGTTAATGCAATAGTCTGCGAATCATGTTAGCCAAAACCCGAGTGACATACTCGACTTGATAAATTACACTAGACAAGCCTCGTATAACATACTCGATCAAGAAACTGTTGGTAGAAAAAATCGAACTAAAAAACTTGAGGTCACACACTTGCAATCTCACTACTCCACCAATTTAACCATTGTTATAGACACAAACTTTATTATCTAATCTACTCAATCGACAGTTATATAAGTTGTAGTGTGAGAAGTGGAAAATTAGTACTAACTCATTAATGCAAAAATGATAAGGGAGGCAAACATCTTGAGTTTGGACATTTGTTTGATGAGCAGCTATTTCAGTTAGATTCTTGTATTTGCAATGGCAGTATATTCACCAATATATCTGATCCCTTCAAACAGAGTAAATCCGGTTTTATATGTAAACTAAATCCATTTTAGATGTTTCCTAGGTATGTGTCGTAGTTACCTAAGTCATAACACAAAAAAATAAAAAATACTCTAGTCGTTCTATTGAATCTACTTTCTGTAATTTGATAAATTCAATAAATCAGGATCTACTCGTCCAAAATGTGCCGTATCCTGCAGTAAACTTTAAGAATTTAAAAACAAAACTGCAAAGTGGAATTAGTAGCCCAGCTTTTGACCATGTAATGAGTTCGAATATTCGATTTGAACTACCAATAATTTTTTGATCGAGCATGTTACATCGAATTGCCTAATGTGGGATTGGGGATGGAGGGAGTCGTTTTTAAGATAAAATTTGAATGGAATGGCAAGGATTCATAATCACAGTGGTTGATTTGATTGATAAAATTCCCATGGACATTGTCCATTTTACAGGTGTAGCTAGCAAATGTAAGACTAAACAATCGTCTTTGATGAAAATCGCGTGTTGTTTTCGAGGGAATGGATGGAGTTACAGATGTGGATAACCGGTAGACCATCGATTTCATTCTGAGACCTCTGATATATTTCGAACTCCCCATATGCCTGAGGCGAAGCCAAAGACCTTGTATTTTTTCTGTATCATATCTTCTGCATTCCATTATGTGTCTTTGAGTGTGAGAAATGCGCCTTTCTTGAATTCTGATGGTGTTAGCATGATGAATGGAGTGGAGAGATAGATGGATAACTTCACGATAAAACAAATATTTCCTCCTTTATATCTGTGAAAAAATATGTCATCAGTAACATTTTGATTCCATACTAGTAACTTACGCTATCGTTACTGCACAATTATTCATTAGATATGACCATATCAATTTTAATATCTGCACTTTATGCTTTTCTTTAATCAGGTCCATGCCAGAAAGAAAAGTAGAGCTCCAAATTTCTATAATGGACAAATGAAAAATAACTATTGTCAGCACCATCCTTCAGCAATGGGTAGGGTATTCGTATCCAGTTTATGTCGCTTCAGTGTGATTGAATCCACTTGTAGATCATTTGTTCTGAGGTTACCTCACAGGTAATGATATGGTATATCCAACTAGTGTCATATTTTGTTAGTGTAATTGTTTGTCGTGTTCGATTATTTGAGATAAAGTAGGTTTGGCATAAATTCTACAAGAATGTATCAATTTTGCCATTAATAGAAGTTGATACATAGACAATCTAGTGTTGGGTGATGAATTCAAGTTGTGAGTGTGACGAAGCCATTTGCAAGCGATAGCGAGATACCATAATAAGCAGTGGATGAGAGTGAGACATGTTGAGCTAATACATTCTCAACCAAGTATATTCTTGAAGATGATATGTATTAGCCTATCTTGGATGAGATATCTTATTGTGATATGCTAGCTGTAGCCTCAATTTGCTGCTGACTGCTTCTCATACCCCTTCCCCAACTGGATAATATCCTCAATACAAATTTATAGATTCTTGTGGATTTTGTTGCTTATTTGTGGGACTTTGACAGATTATCCAACTAGCCATTCTTTGGCCCTACCACCTCACATGCTCTTCCCTTATATCTACTTCCCTGCAATTCAACCCCCCCTCTGCTTTCTACTACTTAAATTCACATTTCATGCCACCTTTCTAGTGAAGGCGAGTGCAGCTCGAATAAATTCAACTTTGCTTGTTATGGCAGTGGCGGTGGAACTAGATGATGATGTTTTCTTTGCAGATTTGAGCAAGCAGCTCTCTCTCTTGATCATGGACGATGAAGAAGACTTGTTGGTTTCTCCAACCACTTCGGTTTCTCTTCAGGTACTTTCCCGATTTATTGCTCAATGAAATATTTATCGTCGGAAATGGTACTTGAGTCGTTTTTATATGAATGATGTATTTATCGACTTACTTCTGTGAAGGTATGTTCTCAGGGAATGCATCCAATGATGCAGACATCTATGTTTGTACAAGAGCAGAACTATTATGGGAAAATACAAAGCAAAGGGACCGGAGTTTTCATTCCGCAAGTATCGAATCCAAGGAGAAGGAACAATAGTAATAGGCAACATGGAAGACATAATTCTTCCAACAATTCAAGATTCCAAAGACAATCTCAAAACTCCTCTAGAGGATTGTTGCAACCTATTCAATACAACAACTCATCTTATGATTCGTTCAACTCTAGGAAGTTTTAATATTACATGTTTCATCATCTGGTAATATATATAACATGTATTTGAAGCAAGAATTTTATTAAGAGGGCTCATCAAAGGTCTGTCTCTCCAGTTGTGGAAAGTATTGAATGTATGTGTGAAACTTGATAATGAAATAAATCGATAATTTTTTATCAGTTAAACTAATTACAATTTCTAGATTTCTCAATATAATGTTTGAGAATCATGAAGTGAATAATATATAGATTTTATAGCATGTCTTTTGCTGAAAGCTGGTCCAAACTCAAAACATTAGAAATTAATTACAATTTCTACAATTATTTTGCTTACGTGCCGGTTGAGAGAATTTATATACACCTTTTAATACAGAGGAAAATATAGCACAAAATAATGTGTTGTTTATTCACATGAATCGTGACTGGAACCACTTGGGATGCCTGCTTTGGCAAACAACTGCTGAAATACTCCAATTTGTCCAAATTTCACTATAAATTTTAAATATTAATATATAGTTACTTTCACTTGATTGGTAATTTATTGAATCATCTATTTATACCAGTTGCCAATTTCAACGACTTAGATTGAACCACCCTAAGTCATCCTCCCGATTGAGTTAGGAGTTCAAATCAAGTCTTCAAACCTTGAATAATGATAGACTAGATAAAAATTAATTTAATGTCTGAATATGACATAGAAAAATCAAGTATTTCATGAAACATGTCGATACTTGTTTGGTTTACTGATCATCGCTAATAATAATTATTTCGCGGTTCGAATTTTAATAGAAACTATTAATAATTTGAATAGTTGGGTTATTATTGTACCGAATAATTCAAGACTAAGGTTTTAGTTATAACGCATCTACAACAAATCTCATACTAAAGGAGCATCCTTGGTTGGAAGCTTATGGTTTTTATGTGAACAACATAATGGATTTTTGCTAACATAATATTATTTATTAGGTAAAACACGGGAACACTATACGTACACCAAAACAATATTCTTCTAGGTGTGTACTTATGATTTTCCCCTCAACTATCTTTTCTCATTCCCTTTTAATTAAGGGGGGGTCAAAATCGTAATTTCACACCAAAACTCTACCATTTTAATGTGTATATAACAGATGCCGCACAAAAACTAACTTCATGGAACATATATAAATGCAAAGATGAGTTAATCGAATAGCCTAGTGGAAAATACTCTTGCATATGATCTTTAAAAATAACATGAATAAATGTAAGCCGTTTGTTATTTTCGAAACATTTATGATAATTTTAAAAACTAATCTACAAACAATATTACCGGTTTGTAACATCAAGTGATGTACCAGCATATGAACCATTAACTCCATGAGCACATATAACAAACAATTGATGGTCTTCTTATTCAATATCTTTGAATTTGCGAGTCCTGTTCTTGAATTTGATTCAATTGAAAACTACAGAAATTAACTCGAAAATGAGATGCCACCAACACGACACCGCTTTAATCCACATTGCCGCGTTTCCAAGCCACTATTTAATCCGACACAAGTACACAACATCAACCATCTTGTCCAACAAACCCAAAACCTTAACTGAAAACATACACAGCTAAATATGGCTTCCTTTTCACGTTCCCTTGCTTTTCCACTTCTTTTTTGCTGCGTTTTGTTCATCAACCACACTGCCAAATGTGACAATGGTATGGAACACTTGCATTATACTTTCTTGAAAATTTGTTTTCATTAAAGAAAAAAAAAGATAGGGTAATTTTTGGTGTTGCAGGCAGCTTATTGCATTTGAAGATGTTTGGATTAGTATTTGTCTGATATTAGTATGTTGATAATTGTTTAGGTGTTGATGGAATGTTTAAAGTAAAGGGGTGGAGCTTAAGTTGCAAAGATTTAATTTTTATGTTATGATCTTGAGCTTAATTGTTTTGGATTTGTTAGTATTGTCAAAATGCAACGCTAATTTTTTTTTATTGTGCTTGATTATGTTGTAAATTAGTTCGATGGGTTTTTTTATGTGAAGTAGAGATCTGGTTTTCAAGTTTTAACTTCCGTTTGAACCGAGACTAAGAAAACTATTTTTGATCATTTAGCTTGAACTAAAAGTTATCATTTTGCTACTTCTTGTTAGTTGTTATTGCTTCTAGCCCCTCTACTGTGTTGTTGATATCTAAGTTAACACCACTTTGTTAAGTGGTTTATTATCAAGCTTGTTTTAAGTAAATGGGAGTCGAGGCTTACAAACAAACGTAACCGTTGTGAATTTTATTATATAATTTGTAATAGTAATTACTGAAACTAGAGGTGGGAGATGTGAATTTGTTATTACAATGAAAACGCAAAACTAGAGGTAGGAGAGGTTTTGATCCTGTCGAAAAGCTTAAGCTTGAAGGTTGTGATTAACTGCTTCAACTAAGGTTGGTACTTGGTAGGTTTTGATTACACTGAAAAGCTTAAAACAAGAGGTGTGAGGTTGTGTTTTGTTGAAAAGCTTTACCAAGAAGGTTGTGGTTAACTATTTGAACTAGATGGTCGGGGTGGGAGGTAGTGATTATGCCCAAAAATGTTAAACCTTTATATTTTGCTTGCAGATAGTGAAGATGGCCTTTTTCAGGGGATCAACAGATACAGGGCTTCCTTAAATTTGAGTGCTCTAACTGAAAATGACAAGGCGGAGTGCCTCGCTGATGAAATGGCTGATCAGTTTAAGGGTCAACTCTGCACAAACACTACAGGCTCTAATACTGTACGAGGAAGTGAACCCCAATTCGCAAACTATCCCAGGCTTCTTGCTAAGTGTGACTTAAATGTCACCAACACAAGAGATGGAAAGATATTGCCTGTTTGTGTTCCCAATCTCGATCCAACCCTTGTTCTGTCCAACTATACGTTGTCACAATACTCTCAGTACCTCAATGATACTGCATACACAGGAATTGGAATTGGGACCGAGGATAACTGGATGGTGGTTGTTTTGACTACAAATACGAGTGAAGGAAGCTTTGTACCCGCTAATGGTAATGGCATTGTCAATTTGGCTATCAAGTTCGGTCCAGTTTCCCACTACCTGGTTTTGCTGTTTGGTTTTTTCATGATGCTGTAGTTTGATATTGATCTTCCACGAGCACCGATCTTGAGCTCATACTTTTCCATTCTTACTGTGTAATGTCTGTCTTTTGTTGTTGAACCTTTACATTATAGTGTTGTAGAGGGGTATCGTTCTTTTATACATAGTATACCTTTTCTGGTAATAATTATTGCCTGAGCGATCGTGTTAAGGCAATATTATGCTTTTGATGACCGCTATTCAGAGCGTTTGTGAGTACTTCTTGGCCATAATTCTTGTGTATGCATTAGCTTATATATTTATATATACTGTACTGTTATACAAGATACACATGACTATATATTTAAGTTTGAAAGCTAAAACTACTTCACCACACAACCATGAAAAAGAACACCCTCAAGGTAAGTGAAGGTGATTAGCCTTGGGAAGCATTAGTCTCTGTCTCTTTACGGGTGTAGCTAACGGGAGGGTCAAATTTGCTGAAGAGTCTATATGAGGAGATTAATGAAAGGCAAGCATAACATAGTGTGACGACGAAGGTGAGTGTTATCGATGCTGTGGCTTTCTTGCAAAAACCTCCAAATGATCCACAAGCTTGGCTCCATGTCACAGCTTCGTCTCCCTTGTATGCTAGGTATATCACCTCTGTTGATGATGCTCCAGCACCCAGTATTACGTATGTCACTACCTGCATGCACAACATATTCGATTCTTAGCCTTGACCTGAAAGATAGCCTACAACTTCATGAGCAATGGCATTTTCGTTGGAGCTACAACAACGCTTTTGAGTGCTTTCGAAAACCACCGTTGTTGTAGCTTAGATACATAACAAAGAACAAAATAAGAAAAAAGAATCTAAAAAATTGCAAATGAAAAATCGCGAACATATTCGTGTGTTTTCCGTTAACATATATAATGATTTCGTCAAACTTGACAACCAAACTGCAACGTTTAACCTATCGACCTGGTCGAGGATGAAAAAGGTCCAGGCTCTAGGCACAGTAGATGGACGAGGCACGGCTACAACAATAGCAGTTAGAATGGAGTAGCCAGCACATATGCCGTTAGCATCAACCAAGTACCTGTAATAATACATCAATTCATTAATTAATTTAAACAGTTAAATACCTTCGTTCTCCATCTCAAAATAATTGATCGTTTTTTAATATTGAAATATGGACATGATTATCCAAGACATATTATTCTTTCTCGATCAGCTGAAAAGACAAGTATTTGAAGACGGATGAAATACGTGGAACAATTACCTAAAAGCGCCAAGGTCGGAATAAGAAAGAGAAGCAAAATCAGTAGTTTGGGAGTTGTTGATCATAAGAATGAGGGCAACTATACACAAGCTCATAGGAAACAAACGCAGCAAAATCTCAAGAGTCCTCCTACTTGTGCTTTTAAACTCATCATCATCTTCTTCTGCTATATCAACACCCATTGGAGATCTTCCATTTTCTTCTTTATCTGCCGCCATAGTTGAATAGTCTTATCTATGTTTTTATTGAAAGGGAAGAAGAAAATTGTGAGATAAAGTGATGATCGTCGTCTTTATTATTGAAGAGCTTAGGTAAGGTAAAGTAGGTTTGCAATTAAATGCACATGCATTAATAATAATGGATACGTACAAATATTATTATTATTATTATTATTATTATTTCCCCATGCAATTTAATTGCATGCATGCTTGGATAAGCTTCATTCAACACCGCTTAGGGAATTTATTATCATGTGCCCTTCATCGGATTGTGTAATATCCGAGTCGATCATAACTACGACTACTTCGATGTTTAAATTAGTTAAATGAACGAAGAGGCTATAACTTAATACAGTCAATAAAGACATCTTACCCTTATTAGTTGACAATAAGGACTATTGATATCTCGTAAGTTAGTGTCATTTTTCATTTTAGACCATTCTATGGATGATTAACAATTTGACACCTGTGAAAGTAAGAGCTCTGGCACATTTTCTTTTCAAATGATCTTTTGATTTGGTCAATGATTTTTACACTTGAAGTGTTGATAACGGTATTTCATTTTAATGTAAAAGTGATTTCAAAATAAAAAAAGAATGAAGTGTACATATCAAGAATTGGAATGAAAAATCATCACTTTTTGATTTTGGTAGTACACTAGTAGTGCCGACCAATTACAGTTCTCTTAAATATGCTTTTTTTTCTAAAAGTTTAACGAATTAATTATATAATTTGATTTCTAGATATTGTATAAATTACATCATAATCATTTAAAAAATTATAAAAAAATAAAATTTAATAAAACCATAACTTTCTACCTAATACACTAATATAAAGTTATAACTTTATAAAGTTATAGTCTCTTCCATGCTTAAATAAAGGAAGAGACTATAACTTTATAAATTAGTTAAATTTAGCCAATATAAAATCATGACTACTCTAATATGGCCCACTGAAGTAAGCCCAAGCTGATCTGTTATACACACCAGAATAGTGATTTCCTGTAGCTGGAAATTACTATTCTGCCCCCCCTATTTTGAAGTGTAGTAGATGAGGAAGATAAATGGGGGGGCAAAATAGTCATTTCCAGCAATAGTAAATCACCATTCTAGTGTGTGTATAGTGTTGCCCAAGCCCAAGAGATGTGTTTTCTGTCCATGTCATTTTCCTCTTGAATCTTGTGATTTTTTAGAAGGTGTCACATGGGTAGATGTATCGTAAATAAAATTGATATATAAAAACATATAAAAGAATGTATTATGACGATTTCTCTGTTCTAATTTTTAATGTATGTCTCCAATCAAATACCTATAGAGTAGTAAATATTCCTTCAAAAATATATCAAATACCTATAACTAGATAGCTAATATTAATGATCACATTTACATAGAAATTATACATATCTAAATATAGAAATTACACATGTCTTATGATTTCTACATTTATATAAAAAGTCCATCAAAAATCTATTAGTAACGAAATCTATAGCTGATAAGTTATAAGTATTTATCTGAGCACAATCTTTAATTTTTTATTAAATTTTCTGAATCATTTAGTAGTGATGAAATATGTTTAATTTAATTTTAATTTCGGATATATCTCTTTAAAAACTAATTACAAGTTTCTATAAATACCTTCCAAAAAATTAACAGAGTAACATGATTATTAAATGAGAGAATTAGATAAATTTTAAATATCTATCGTCATATTTACATATATAATTGACTCTTTTTTTTCTTCAAAATCTCAATAATTTCAGAAGCCATTCATTCTTAAATATATTGATGAAATCCACCATGTGAATGTGTCATTAAGGTATTAACCTTTTCTTTTATTACTCGGTACTACTTTTATGTTTCATATGTCTCGATTCTTGATAGTCTGACCAAAATTGAGCATTTGATTTGAAGAACCACCACCAAAATTGAAATTGAATTGCATCACACACGTATCCCTCCCTCCTCGCCGATGGCCAAGAATCAAGAACCCCAAATCAATTTTATCTCACAACAACATCATCACCACTTTATGACTAACCATTTTACCAGCTCTAGCTCTACCAATATCACTCAAATCAATTCAATCTCCCCCTTTTTATTCAACAATATCAATCATACTAATACTCATCATTTTCTTGGTTTTCTTAATTTTGATATTGATAAATATATAATTGTTGTTATATGTATTGTTATGCTTGTTTTGTTTATCATTGTTGTTATTATCGCCTGTAAGTTCAAGCCCTGGCGTGTCTTCTTTGCCTCATCATCGTCGACCCGTCTTCGCATTATCAAGGTTGGTTTGTGCCCATTTCTGATTTATCCTTTTTATGAAGTTGTGATCTTTTGTTAAAATATTGCACTTTTGGTTTTTGGGTTGTGTGGAAATGGGAATTCTTGTTTCTTGTTTGGGGTATTTGCCATTTTGATTAGGAGTTGTCTAACAGATTGAGGGGGGAAATGGGTTTGATTCGTTATTGGGTCAAAGTTGAAATGTGATTAGAATTGACCATCAAGAACATATAAGAATTTGGATTTGGTGGAGGGGGTCTAATCATGTAATTTTTTATGATACTATTATGATTCTTGATGTTGTTTTTACTTACTTAAAAATAGATACTTAATATTTGTTTTTATCTGTTATTTATATGATTTGATTAAATACAAGTCTCAACGGTAGGGTTTCTTGTGCGAGGATGAGGGTGTCTAGAAAGGGATTTTAAATGTTTGCCACGGTTCTTTGATTTATAGTTTATGCGAAGTTCATAAGCTAATGCATTGATTGTAGTTTCTGGGAAGCCTAGTTTACAATATTTCATTGTAAATTATACTTCCTCCGTACTTGTATTTAACTGCCTTTTCTTGATCCATCGCTCAATGCTGCATGTGGAGTTTCGTAATTTAGCTTTAAAGTAGGTGAAGTTGCAACTTGCAACAACTTACCATGATGTTGATTAAAGCCTCTTGGTTTGATGTTTTATTATAGGATCATGCATTATTCATTTTCCTGTTGCGAGGAGTGCATAAAAATCAGTCGCTAACTTTGATTAGTCAACTATGCATCCAGATCACTTTTCATCATAATGGATGTATCATCAGTGGATTGTGCATATGTTGTGGGACTTGACAAATCGTTACCCTATTGCATGTCTGAGGCCATTAGCCTTATTGAACCTTGAACTAGAAAATGGTAAATATTTGTGTAAAGTTCTGATTAATAAGAATATATGTTTGATTTGTCTTTATTTTGTCCATTCATTACATATTTCAAATATGTTACGAATCGAGAAGTTTTGGGGCCCAATGATGGAAGAATAAAGAAATGATGGACCCATGTAGACAACCAAGAGATCGAAGTTCTGAGAGGCTGGAAGTTGGAGTAGAATTGGTAAACTGGAATATTGTAAGTGAACAACTTTGTTCACAGTGAAAATTGGTTCTAGCTTTGATCCCCATTGGTCGAGAGTTATTTATATTTTCAATATATGCCCTTAGAGGAGGATGTATGAATAATTTGGTCTTACCACATTCATTTGGAGTGTAAAGATTATTTTACTTAGTATATTATGATGTTGTGTAACCATTGTGTTTGTTGCTTTTTGAACACACGTTTTCATATTTTTTAAATGTATCACTTGTAGGCTGATGACATTGAGCGACCCCTTGTTTCTGAAGATCCAAGCCTAATCCATTCCCAGAGCTACGGTTTCTCTACAGAAAATGATACAGAAGATGTCATTAGTAAAAGTCAAGGAGGATTTGCATCTCCTGGTGCTCAAGGCCTAAGTAATAAGAGAAAACAACCATCTATATTGCCCCAATTGAAACACAGTTACGCAGATTTATCTCTTTTATTTTACATGGTTTTTTTCATGTGAATATTTTATTTATTGAATTGCACTCTTATCTCCTTGTAGGTGATAGCTTCATTCTCAATATTTCGGATAGTTCAGAAGATACGTATGTGGGTCAGACCCTTAGGCGCCCTCCTGTAACATGTCAGTTATCTGATGAGCAGTCATATAGTAGGAAAGAAGACATAAAATATGGATCTCGATCTGACGTAGATGAACAGAACTCCAGAATCAGTGTTCCCAAGCACAATGGAGACCAAAGTAAAATTCTACAAGACTCAGTAAATTGCTCAATCTAATAATGTCATTTTGATTATCTCGAAAACAAATCATCAATGTTTCTTGTTAGAATTGCAGGAAGCATTCTTATGCTGGAGGTAATCGCTGGACCTTCAAAGGGGATTCGCTCTTCCATACACTCCAAAAATACACATAAGCTTCCTCTGACACTTGGAAGAGTTATGGCCAATGATGTAGCGCTAACAGATTCTGAGGTATCAGGCAAGCATGCACATATAAATTGGAACATAAATGTAAGGGTCTCAGATGTTCCTTTTGGAGAAACATACCGTCTGATGAAAATACACTGAGTTGCTTTAGGGAAAATTGTTCTCTTAATTTTCTCTTTCCAGAAACTAAAATGGGAGTTGGTCGACTTGGGGAGCCTTAATGGGACACTCCTGAACTCTAAGGCCATCCAACATCCTCATATAGGAAGCAGACAATGGGGAGATCCAGTAGAGCTTTCAAGTGGGGACATCATAACTCTAGGAACAACTTCAAAAATATCTGTAAGTGAGCAATAAACATCTGAAATACCTCTTTACCCTTTAGCACATGGCTTATTTTGTGGCCTATTTGAAAGCTTTGTTGATATCAATTGTCTATTTGAAAGCTTTTCCTGCTGAAAGTGTCTGGAAAGTAGAACATGTATTCTAGTTAGGTTTAAT
Source organism: Echium plantagineum (assembly GCA_003412495.2). Taxonomy (NCBI): domain Eukaryota; kingdom Viridiplantae; phylum Streptophyta; class Magnoliopsida; order Boraginales; family Boraginaceae; genus Echium; species Echium plantagineum. The sequence goes on from CM016561.1 coordinate 7,784,141, forward strand.
TTCATTAACATATGTTGTGCTGCAATTCAACCTTCGGTGACTACATAGGCTATTTTGTTGGAATTTTGGAACCCCTTAATTAGCTATCTATTCTATTTCCTCTTCAGTTTGTTATTTTCCTTCTGATTTGTTCTATGATGCAGCATAAAGTCATACAAAAGATGTCCTACCCTTTATATATTGGGTGTCGTGTTTTAGGTCCAAATTACATCCCAAAATGAGGTATTATTTCCATTTGGGGTTGGCATGGCATCGGATCCAATGGCCTTGCGTCGAGGGGGAAAGAAGTTTCCAATGGAGGATGTTTTCTACTATCAATGGCCTATTCCGGGGACTGATCAGGTTTCTGATGTAAATTATAAGTATATCATCTACTTTTTTAATTTCAAAGGTTCATGACACCCAGTACTTACATTGCAGTTTGGTCTATTTGCTATATGTGATGGACATGGCGGAGCACAAGCTGCCACATCTGTTAGCAAGTGAGTTTTCAATTAGCAGTTTGGTTAGCTACTGCGGCGGAGCTTGCTAAGTTATTTTTTGGCTTCCCAATCCCGTCAAATCTTCCTTCATTAGCTCAGCCAAACAACTTTAAGAATTTTATCTATGACATTTGCATTTTATTGTAGCTGGAGTAGCAGTTCTTTGTTAATGATACAAGCATTGTTTGGCATTTTCTCTGCAGGATAATGCCTGAAATGATTGCTAAATTTTTGTCTGACCCATATAGAAAGGAACAAGTTTTGTCAATGTGTAATGCGTCAGATGTCCTCAGAGAAGCATTTTATCAGACAGAAGCTTGCCTGGATCACTACTATGAGGTTTGTTACCCATCATCCCATGTCTCTTTCTCATAAAAATGACTTGTGATCTTCTTATTTCTAAGTTTGTGGGTACTAACTTCATGGTAAGCATTTCAAACTTAAGTTGATGACCTTTTCTGGCATACTGCCTCCCGTTCACTTCTATATGGAGATTGACTTGTGTTGCAAGAGAGCATTTTGTGACGTAGAAATGTGCCATTTTTGTTAAATCTTATGTCATGGCCTTTATCATCTCACCACTTTAGATTCTAGAATTATGTTGCAATTATCATGCTTTTCAGGGTTGTACTGCAACAGTGCTTCTGGTGTGGGCTGATGGTCAGAACAATTTCTATGCGCAGTGTGCAAATGTTGGAGATTCAGCTTGTTTCATTAAGTATGTGATGATAATCTTTTAATCCTTTTTCCATGTTAGCTGTTCAGCATGTTATTGTATTATTCCACTTATCCCAACTTTTGTCTCATGTTGCAATGGTGGGGGGACCTGTTTTCGTTAAAGCTAGTCAAACTATTCACCTCTCCACTGCAATCTCACAATATTTTATGATTCTAGAATGTTTACCTTTACACGATTAATCATTTCACCCTGCTATTAGTTCTTGTTCTTTGGTGCAGTCAAGTTTGGTACCCAAATTTTTTTATCCATTTAGGATATATTGAATTTATGTGCGTGCTATGATTCTATATATGCTAATGCCTGTTGCCCACAGATACCAAATATATGTTCTCTGAAATGATATATTAATTTTATCTTTGACAATAAATATGCTATAGATGATTTTATTTGAAACTTTCGGTTGCAGCTACCATAATTAATTTGTTTTGATTTTTACGTCTCTGGCTATCTCAGTATTGATGGAAAACAGATAAAGATGACAGAAGACCACAGAATAACCAGTAGTTCTGAGAGACTCCGCATCGAAGCTACGGGAAGGCCATTGAAAGATGGAGAGACTCGACTATGTGGTGCATAAGATGTTACTTGTGTCTCTTATATTGATTGTCCACTGTATATTATCAACTCGTGTCTTTTGGCTTTTTCATCCAGGTTTAAATCTTGCTCGTGTGCTTGGGGACAAATTTCTCAAGCAGCAAGATGATCGATTTAGTTCAGAACCTTATATAAGTGAAGTTGTGTACATACATCAAGCTAGCAAAGCTTTTGCTGTCATAGCAAGGTAAAACTTCTCCATTAATGTCTTTCTATTTCCTCATGTATGCTCTTCGTTTTTCATAGTTCTGGTGGTCGAGTTTCCATCCTATGCTCAATACTTATCGAAAACTGGGGGTTTAGTACCCCCCCCCCCCTTTTTTTTTCTTGACTACTTTTATTCAACTGGGAAGATTACCCATCATATATTTCTTTCCAATATCAACTATCTAGCATTTAATTTTTTATATGAGGTCGAAACAAACTTGCCAGCACAAAGTTACATTGATCTTTTCTTACTCTTTTTATTATATGAAAGTCAAAAGTGTTTTGGGGCGTGTGGGGTAACAAAAAAAGGGCAGTGGCATTGAGTTTGCGAATCCCTTTAGGCAACATAGCATTCTTGTCAGTTCATTAGTTTCCCCTGAGAGCAGACAATTAAATGATAAAACTTGGAAATACATTAGAGAATCTTGATCTGAACTCCCGATGGTTAGTGAATTCTTTTTATAGTAAATGGTTACACAATTTTCTTCTGATCTATCAATAAGCAACTTTCCGTTTTTTTTTTCGATGTACATATCAAATATGGTGTTCCTACTTTTGTAGTGACGGATTATGGGATGTGATTACTGTTAAGAAGGCATCACAGCTCGTCGAGCAGGTATTTCAGCTTCACCTTAGGGGCATATTTTAGACCATTCCATTAAATGCTTGGCTTCTAACATCCATTTTTCATCATACAGCACATGACTGAGGTAACCCCAAAAGACCAAGAAAATTCAGCAGAAAGGATCGCAAATGTATTGCTTAATGAAGCAAGGACACTTCGGACTAAGGATAACACCTCGGTTGTACTATTAGATTTCAACTACACCAATACATCAATTTCTTGTAAACTTGATCCTTAATCTATATAATTAGTTTTTCAGCATGTCAATATAAATCCTGATAATTCTTTCCCGCTTAAGTACTTTATAGCTCGATTAAATTTAAACTCTTGAAAGGGATGTTTCATATGAATAATATTCTTTGCCATCCGTGCTCCATGGATCTGCGGGTCCAGAATTTATGAATAATTGATTTGGAGATCTCTTTGCATGTAGCACACTCTTTGCCATGTTCTTCATTGACCATCTCATTATACGCAATGATCATGAACACATAAGAAACAGGTAAGGGGAGTATTTTGTTACAGGAGATACAACTAACGTGTTGAATACAAGCGTCAACATTAGGTTCACGAACAAAGGGCTTGCCGAGGTGAGCTCTACGAGGAGTCTTCCCTCTACACAAATATAATAAGGGATGAAGGTATTTGCATATTTGGAAAGCGTCAACGACTCGACGTGTTTGAGCTACGCGCTGGCAATCCTATCACCACTTGCCAGAACAGTGTGGGTGCGCGATCGTTTGAGAGAGGGGGAGCGGAGCATGTGTAGTGTTGATCATCTGCTTCAAGACTAGAGGATTTAATGGTCATGTTACTCATGTACATTTCCATGAATTTAGTTGCATGTCTTGGTAAACTATTTATCAAGTAATGATGACTCAACATTTGAGAAAAGTAATTCGATTACTATCTAGTAACTTCAACTAGATATGTTTTCAGTTCGCTGTAAATCGACAAAATTGATCGAACAGAAATTTTACCTACTTGGTTGGAAGAAAAATTATACCGAATCGACGTGGTGCGAAAAAAATTCAAAACCGAAGTGGTTTTCGGTTTGAGGTGAATAAAAAATAGAAAGAAAGTGAAGGTAAATCATAGATGTGTTATTGTATCATTTTTGGTTTTTGATAATTATATTTTAAAATTTTATTTATTAGTGAACTCCTTTTTTGTCTTGATTTGTATAGAAATGCGGATGACGGTGAACCTGATTTATAGCAGTTGGAATCTTAGCATGGGAGCAAATGAGCTAGTTTCTATTTCTTAATATGTGTTGCATTGTCATGACTCAATGAGCTAGTTTATATTTCTATTTCATAAAACAATTTTCTCCTGTTACATCATATCCATATGGTCAAATACCTCCATTATTTATTATCTCTCCTTCGCCTCACTAATATATTTATCAATGTATATAAATTTAGAAAATGTAACTAAAAAATTAGTGTACAAATAAGATATATGGACTGCGTATTTGGTCTCCTAATATTATATGGGTTGGACAACTACAAAATCTACTCTTGTCTATTGATTATCTGATGCATTATTTTTGCAGTTATGACAGGGGTTACTGCCTAGTTCTCAGGTTGTGGAGGAGTACTTGTTGATGGGGGGATTTTGTTTCATTTTGGCTTGTCACTAATATTTGTTCAAGTTTCCTACTTGGGCACAATTTAATCACATTGGTCGAAATGAGGTCGTGTTTGGGATTTCCAAAAACAATCAACCAAATTTGGAGCAAGGGATTTTCTGTTTTGCTGTGGCACCAAAATCTTGTCGAGTTTAACTACTTAGTAGAAATGATGAAACAACGTAACTACGCCATTATCTGTCACGAAAGGTTTAATATTATTCGAACACAAGTAGAACTACTTACTGCAACTTCTGTAACATTCTACATTATCTTATCACTAGGGCTCCTACCAAACTATTACTTCAACTACTGCCTATCAACTCCCATATCTAATCATCTGTTTCGCCATTAAGGCCTCTGTATCTGTTCTATTAATGTTAAAGAGCCTCCTAATTCGAAAATGCCTGCAATGGTGTACCTCCTCTCAGGGCCTGTTCATTATGATACACATTACAAGCATATATAGAACCAGGTGAACATCTAAGGCGCAACTTTCTCCCGTTCCAAGTGCCCAGAAAGAGGTTTCTGATTCTCAGAGTCAAAGTTGTAGCTAGATGATTCATGTGGGTCATCAACCTTACCTACCCAGCAAGAAATGTACACTGTGGAGGTTACAGATGATGATGTTGTAGGAAATATTTAGTTGATTGAGTTCTTCTCCATTTCATAGTTGCTCCTCAATTGGCTCAGCGAATCAGTTGTCAATTCCTTGTGTTGGTCTGAGTTTCCTCCCACCTCGGTTTGTGGCCTCTCAACAGCATTAAATTCGTCATGCTTCGTGCTACAAGAAGGGGTTCTAGTGTTGTCTGAGCTTATAGTCACAGGTTCAGGTGTGCTCTCCATTGGTAACCTGTTGACCAAAATAACTATTCTCATGGAATCAACAGACAACAAGTAACAAGGTATATAACGGACACTTCAATGAGCCAAAATAAAAGTGGCTATATATTATATAGATCTGATGATATTATTTGTTAGAAATAGAAATAGACTGCATTTGAGTTGACACGGAACAGCCTCATCGAATAACAGGCAGTGTAAGTTAAACAAAAGAGAGAAAAATCATTGAAATACCACATCTTTGAAGGCGATAACATTGTCTCGTAAGCATGCAAAAACAAAATAACAATACTACAATAAGACGAAAATGATGCACATTTTTACCATTCTCTGCTGCCAGCTCCCAAGGAACTATCACCACAGGCAACATCTCTTCCTAGCTTAGCCCCTTCACAACCAGAAACTGCGGCACCTCCACCAGCAACTAAAACATCGCCGATTACAGAACCACCAACATTTCTAGCATTTGCAGCCACATCAGGATCACAACCTGTAGGCTGATCACTTCCAATTGCATCAACAAAACCACCCACGTCATGATCACAAATTGTAGGCTGATCACCTCCATTTGCATCAACAAAACCACCATTCACATCTCCTCCCATATTACCTCCATCATCTCTAGCAATTGCAGCACATCCATCAACACCACCGTTTTCAGCTGCGACAACTTCACCACATGCACCACCATCATCATCACCAGCTTTTTCAGCCACACCACCAACGTCACCAACTGTAGGCTGAGCACCTCCAATATCATCAACACCACCCAAATCCTCCTTACCTTCATTCTCCAACCCCTCTTTTGAAGTTCCTCCCCCATCCTCTTCCATTACCCTCTCCTCATCACTAACCGAACCGGACTTCCTCTTCCTCTTCCCCTTCCTTTTCGACGATTTACAAGAACCAGAATCCGAGCCCCCTGTCTTCTGCCTCTTCTTCACCTCAGCCGACGCACCTCCCACTTTCTTGAAGTTTGTACTATCCAACTGCAGAAATTCAACTCTACCTTTCCTATGACTCTGCAAAGCATGAGTCTTGGATCTTGTTCGAACACCCATAGTAGGTGACGGTTGCTTCACGTCCTTGGATTTCTTCATAATGCACGCAATCTCTCATAATCTTTACCTTTTTTTTTGGATTTTTTTCTTAAATAAAAGAGTTCCTATATTCGGAGAAAAAATAGATGTTTGTACGACTGTTGTTCGTTTTTTCCCGTTAGCGGTTAGAATGATTAGAGACAATTTTACGGTTGTTGGTTAGAGAGAGAGAATTTGAGTGTTAGGTGTTAATATGTTATATTGGTAATATCTAGCTCCATTGTTAGAATGACCTAAAAAGTAGCATGCGGATATTTTGCCGCGTTTAAGTATTGATCTACTGCATATCTAGATAACTCGATTGGGTAGACATTCTCGCGATTTCAAAATATTTCTAATCTTTTATTTGTGCAACATTATTAAATACGATGTCTACTTTTTTTGACATTATTCAGGTATTCATGCGAGATAATTACTTTAATAACAACACTGAGTGATGAAGTCCAATAAATTTGATTGTGTTTGAGCTAAAGTGTTCATTTGATTTCAGAACCTAGGTATATAGTTTGTGATGGCTAAAGATGTGCAAGAAGTTGGAAAGGAGAATTAAAATGTTGTATCAGTTTCAGCAGTAGTGACCTTCAGACACCTTCACGCTTACGGGTCAAAGTACCGATCCTACTGCAGCACATCATTTTGGCAGCAGGCCGACTAACTCGCTCGTTACATGAGGATTTAACTCCATTGCGCCACTCGTTGGACTGCCCGCTATTACAAATAGGTTACGAGCATATGGTTTTGCTCGTTTAAACCGATCATTTTAGAAAGTTTATATGTTCTTAACTTCTTATTATTTACTTTGATCAAACATGACTCCAAGATACCTCATGTCGAGATTGACAATATAACGGGGTCGTGAATCATTGGATATGGTCCACTATTGTCGGGGTAAGATAAGGAGTAAGATTGTACAAAACTTTCAAAATTGTAAGTGTCTAGTTATGACTTATGCGGCGGTTACGGTTATTAAAAGAAATTCTATTAAGTTTTTTCTTGATGCTTGCATAAATGACATTAGTAATTTCTAAACTTTGTATAAATTACAATGATAATCCTTAGAAGATCGAAAATCTAGTATATACTGAACTTTATTTCTACCTAATAATTATGATGAGACTTGAGAGCACCTTTCAAACAAATTCTCAACTCTCAATCTTAGATTCACATTAGTGTTGTACTGTTGTTGAAAATAAATTCGGTAAGAAATATAATGTATCAAAACGGACAATAATACTTGATGCAGACAGAAGTGATTGAAAGTCTAAGTCCTATCGCCATGGCAAAAATCGATATGTCAAAAGAATCATCTTATTTGAGAATCTAAACAATTATCTATATACTCCATCATTATTTCATTTTACTTCTTTATAATGAGGACCGACCATCATTATTTATCAGTAAGTATATATATACCGGATAGATCTCAAGTTCTCGTAATAACATACGATAAGTCACGCAATCAAAATAAATTACACTACACAGTACACATAATTTTACTCTTTGTCCGTGAGTAAGTTTTGCTATAATAAGAGAGTAATGTTAGTGAAAAATTGGGTCCATAACTTTTGTGATCGATGAAAGCAACAAGAGCCTATGGGACAAAGATATCAGATCTTATCTTATTTAACATGACTCCAATATCTATCTTGACTGCTCATAATTACCTAATCATTTCAAATCACTCTTTTCAGTGTTTGCCTTTCAGGGACCATTTTCAATTACTAAAATCTATGCTGCACATAACAACTTAACCCTCTTTTCGGAAAATAATATTTATTCAATTCAAAATATAGAGAAAATTGCTGGAATAGTCCCAGTAAATATGTGCCCGTTGCACTTTGGTCCCAGTTAGTTAGTGGTCTGCCAGAATGGTCCTAGTAATTGGTATAGTTGGTGCACTTTAGTCCCTAAATTAAGCTAAACGTTAAAAATAGACGGAAATTCGTGAAAATTGATTAATTTTGGGGCAAAAACATAAATTTAACCCTTATGTTAGGGGGAAATGCGATTACAACTTAATTTGGGACTAAATTCAACATTCAATAATATTTAATACATACAAAATTTATTATTCAATAATACTTAATACATACAAAATATAAATACAAATTAAATAATCCTCCTAAGATACAAAATTCATTATTCATATAAAAATCTAAAACATCCACACAAAAACGAACTAAATCTAACTTGAAAAAATTATGTCTTGATCTTGTTCGTTGATGCTTGAACTTTGAAAGTCGAACTCAAACTCGAACTCCCGACCGAAGAATCCAACAGTACAGCTATTTGCTCCATACTTGGATTTTCCCCCACGACACCCTACAGGCTACAACCGACAATAAGCTGCCAGTTCTTTCCATCCTTCTCATTATCAAGCAATATCCTCTACCTGCAATACCATCAGGAAATCACTTCTATTCATCATTAACGAGTCATTTAGACATTTCATCAAACAGTTTGGAGCATGTTCAAAGGAGATAACTCTGTTTCTTATGCTTGCTTGTGATCTCCACAAACATTGAGAACTCATAATCACTTCCACTGATTTCTCATCATATCGGACTTGGCCATTATAAAATTTGAACAATCAAAACTCAAAAACTAGCTTGCTAAGTGCGGAAATTGTTTTGTGTAGACACCAATTATAATAACGAACATATAAGATTATAGTCGTCGCTCTCCATTGAGGAGGGAGGGTGCCGAATTGAAACAGTCAGGGGGTACGGTGTTGAAAGGGAACTGCCGAACGTTGTACAAACATAGTTTTTCCTCAATTTTTTTCCAAGGTTTTTCGCGGAACCAACATGACAAGATGAAGATGATGAGGAGGGTTTTTTGCTTGAATTCTCAGACAATAGTGGTGAATGAAGATGATGTTTATTAAGATATTATTAAGTGTAAAGTTTTTAGTTTTGCCCCAAATTAATTTGTCATCCACTTTTTACCTAAACTAACGTTTAAATTTTCGAATTGGCCCCACAAACCCAATTTCCCGTCTATTTTTAACGTTCACCTAAATTTAGGGACTAAAGTGCACCAAATATACCAATTACTGGGACCATTTTGGCAGACCACTAACTAACTGGGACCAAAGTGCAACGGACACATATTTACTGGGACCATTCCAGCAATTTTCTCTCAAAATATATATAAGATAGTACATTAAAATTAAAAATTGTGTGTAGGTTATTAATAAATTAAAGTTGGGGCATATGTTAATTGCAAAATGTCATCAATGATTATGTATATATCATCTTCCATTTCCACAAAACGAAAAGGGATATATAATATTTTGACCGGAGCATTAACATAAAAATGGTTGTTGGCAGAGATATTAAAGATGAAAGTTAAAGATGATAAAAGGAAAAACATAAAAGACTGAAAGTGAAATCACTACACAAAGTAATCTGACATCTAAGCATTACTGCTGTTCCCTTTAGTTTTCACTTTCTTGCACTCGTCTATTATTATTATTATTATTCGCATCATTTGGCTCCCCTATAATTACAACATTTAATATGAAATTATACATTATGAAACACCATCTACTTCATCACTTTACCATTAATAAAAACAAAGGAATTTATCAAGATTAATCCTTTGAGGTTAGGAGGATTAACGAACAATTAAATATAGTCACAATCATATGATGATCTTCATAAAACATGCATATATAAACAAGTTCTCTTAAGTTATAGTTAAAAAATCACAACGATGTTTGGATCCAGTATTATTTTTTCGTATGCAAGTAATGCACTGTAGAAAATGCTTTAAGTTTTATTTTTTCTACTTCAAAAATGTGGAATAATAAAATTAATCGAATATTATTCCAGTGGAAAATACTCTTGCTAGTGATCAGACCTGAGTTCAAAACTCATCTCATCGCTAATTTACAAAAGAAAATAAAAAAAGGTTGCACAATAGATTCAAATACCCTCTAATTTGAATTCAAGAGACGAGAAAAATGGCAATCCCTAAACATTCAAAAGTTGTATCATCCGAATCTCTCTAAATAAGTACTGTTTAACATAATCATCTTGAACAATTATTTGAAGTCAAGACTTAGTTAATTAATGGGTTAACTAAACAAAACAAAATTGATCTCATTATTAATACTAGAAACAAATTCGATTTAAAATTCCCCAAGAATGTATGTCACCATAAAATTACATAAATGATTATTAATAATATCTTATAGTACAAAATGCTCTATCCAGATAGCAGATCAGAGGAAATTAATACCCCATTGATAAATTAAACAGCATGCAAAAGACACATTCTTTTGCCTATACATTACCCAAAAAAGATCTTACATAAACTATACCATAATAACACCAAATTGCTCCGATAATAATAAAGTACGTTGATAATCTTACCAAAACTTATTCAACTTAGATTCCATATTCGATCTCTCTTAGTTGGACTCCGGATTGGGGCCACTGGGCACTCTATGAGCAGCGGCCTCAAATTCGCTTTTCGGATTATGATTTGCAGCAGCAAAAGAAGAAGTTGCTGGAGTAGAAAAAGAATTTTGGCTTGTTTTTGATGATTTGTTGACAGCATCCAAAGGTGTTTGTCGTCCTTGAACATCGTTATTGTTGAAGAGAAGAAGAATAAGAAGAAAGAGCGTTAATGATATTGTGAAGGTTGGTTTGCAAGTTTTAGCCATGAGGTTTGAAACATAAGAAAACACCACCCCCCAGTATTGAACCAGAGTTCAAATCCATGAACCAAATGGACCTCAACTTTGAGAATTAAGCAGATAGCTAGTAGAGAGAAATATAATTAATAAGCTGGAATATTATTGAGGGAACAAGATAATAATGCAAGAAAGTCTTGAAATTTAAAGCCTGAAAAGTTGATGGAGTTGGTTGCTTTTGAAATTAAGCAAAAAAAGGTGATATATATGGACATCCTATGACTTGCTTTTGATGTCACCTTGTTGTCCCCTCATGTCCTAATAATTTTACTCCCCTACATCTTCAACAATCAACACTACTCACTACTCATCAACATTCTAACAAATTATACAATTGTAATCTTATAATAAATAACTTAATTATTTTTTATAGAAAAATTATTCGATCATATCAGTCTTCGATTGAATATTATTTATCAGAATTTTGTGATTACTACTTTATTACTAAAACTTATATATTTTTTTCGGAATGATTCAAGCACAAATTAACTTGTATTGTACTCTAATATTTAGAGCATATATATAAACTTATTATTTTGGCTCGTCGTTTGAGTAGTTGTATGTACAAATTAGGTGAGACCTTTGTTGTTGAACTTTATAGATGTCGGTAAATAGTTTGATATTTGTATCGATTAGGAGACTATTAGATTCGTTGTGTAACGATTTGGTTTACTTAAAGGAGAATTATAGAATCTTAATACGTGTATGATATGGTAAGACTTTTCTCATTTGATTTCCCAAAGTTCCTTTTTCTTGCGAGTATTAGGCTTTATATTTGTCTCATCATTCAAAATTAAAGAGATGCTCTCCTGTATCCATTAACAGCTATGTTTGTTCTTGTCTACCCAACTCTACGCTTAGATTCTTTTAGCTCTTGTTGTTCAAATATTTACATTAAATTTTAAAATATATATGTAATATTATTTCATTTCCATTACATATTATACATGATTAGCCGATCATAGTATTAGTATAGGTATTCTATATTAATAATATCAAGATATATATGCTCGAGACAATGAGACAATGCTCAAGTGTGTGGTTGAGTTGGTTGTTCGATTCTCGACACTCGGCAACGTCCGGGATCTAATCTGATGAAATAAAGGAACTGAAGGCTAAGACACCGGACTAATTGGGATGAGCATGTCGCCTTGACTTAAGATAAGCGTTTACTTGTCTCTGGGGTTTACATGTTACTCTATACACCCTAAGGAGGAATGTTTTCAATTGTAATAATAAAAAGGAAGAAGATATGCGCGCCACCAAAATTTCAGTCTGTTTCGACCCAGTATACCATATTTTCAATATGTTTCAACCCAAGAGCATACCTTCGGTTCATTTCACCCTAGGAACACATTTATGGCTTGTTTCGATCCCGGGCGGTATCTTTTTCCATGTTATCTTTGACTCCTTTAATCCAAGGAACATATTTTCAGCTCGTTTTATCGTGAAAACATAGGATTTCAGGTGGAAACGGGCCTAAAACATGAAGACCCGAAATGGCTCCCTGCATGGAGGAATCTTTTAAAGTGACAGCCTAACAATTTGGCTTTGTGTAGAATGCAATGACAAGAGGGGTACGGTAGAAGATCAGAGATTGGTGTGTAGCTTATGTTGGCTTATATTGTTTGGCACCTTTGGAAAATAAATTCCACAAGTTGGATGACCAAAATTTACTGATGTTGAGTATGATTATTACTCGTTTACTCCCACTGTCTCACTACTTCTATCAAACAAATACTACTCTATCACTTTACCAATCATATACTCCTCAATTATCAGCTCATCAAAATTAAAATATGTAATCTACAAGGAAAGGGCAATACCCTTTT